>APFE030270054.1:2768-13753 GCA_000404065.3 Pinus taeda
TGTCTTTTTAGGTCCGATAGATCATTATTTGGTCTCAGCGGACGTTAACCATCATCATCATCATCATCATCATCAACTTGAAGTTAAAATAATAATGTTACTATCAACTCAAAGTTAATACAATAATATTACTATTTATGGCAATATCTTAATAGAAATTCGTATTAATAATATCAATAATATAATAATGTTACTATTAACTTGAAGTTAATATAATACAATAATATTACTATTAATAACAATATTTTAATAAAGAATTGATATAATAATATTATTAATTAATTATAAATAAATCAATAAATAAATAAAATAGATAAAATTTACCCCTAGTCTATTATTAAATTATAATATTTATTTGAAAAGTTAATAATTGTAGTAAAAAATAAAATAAAATAAAAAATTGAACCATGGTCTTTTTAATTATGATATTATTTGAATAGGCCCTAGTCTAATCTAGCCGTTAAGGGTCTTTTTAACCGTTGCTCATTCATATAGTTGTTGAAGGACTTGCATGCACTATTTAATTGATCGATCAAAATTGTTCCTCAACTTGTCATGACGATGAATCACACTAATTGGTTCGAAATGCGTCGAAAAATAATTCTCTATGTGATTTTGCCGAAATTATTCTCACAATCAAAGTATAGATCACATAAGTCTAAACTCTTTAATGTAATATTTAAATTTACATTAAATTTTAATGCCATTACACAAATCGATTTTAGAAATTTTACTTCCTACAAAAATATAAAGAGAAATGTGTAACATCATTACACATACCTAATATTGAAATTTTAAATATTTTAAATTACCTCTAATTAGATTCCATTTTGTTTTAATTCACCATTATTATTATCTTATTGATTTAATTCTCATTACAATATGGCTACCTTCTATAATATTTTCATTACCATTATCCTATATAATGCTTCGATTGATATCAAAGTGTTAGCGTGAATTGGAATGATGAAAAATTACCAACACATCTCCCACTTCAACAATCATCTTAACACTTAACGGATGTTTCAAGAAAAATAGAGATCAAACAATTTAGATTTCTATTGCATAAATAAACTACTTGGGTCATGTTTATTGTTGCAAAATTTCAGACAAGTATGTTAAAATGTGAATCATCATCCATATTATGATTAAGAGAATAAGTTAATTCTTGGAAAAGAATGAAGAAAATAATATGGAGGAGAGATTTATTTTCTCAATATTATGAATGAGTTAAATAAGATTATATTGGAAACATCAGTAATAAATGAATGCAATAAAACTTGACTAAATTCGACTAACTAAAATTGAACTAGGACATTTGGATGGACAGTTTTGGCACTTGACAAGACATTGGAATTAGAATCTCCAACACTCCCCTTTAATTAAAACTACATAAAAATTCAATTAAGATGCCTACTCGGAAATGTCTCAGCTAAGCTTACAATTTAAAATTTTGACTTCAACTACATTTAATTTTCTTCTTCTCTTCTTCTAGATCCTGTAGCCTCTAAATTGTTTGAACTTTTTCTCTTTTTTATATCCTTCAAACCTCAGTTTCTTCATTTGTTAGTACATGGCTTCCATTTTTCCAGGTTGTCTAAGCATGTCCTAGATCTCTTCAAAAATCGACTTGTATGTGGACTACGACCACATATCATCTTTTGTTGTGTGATCTTCAGTATCAATTTGTTGCAACATAAGATTATAATAAAAAAAAATTCTTCATGACTCCAATACCAAAAAATTTCATTGATGTTTTTATCATCTATGTTGCCTTCAACATTTATTTCTTCATCTTCTATGCAAATTTTATCAAGGCATGGTGTTGTAAGCCATGCTTCAAGGAAATTTAACTCTTCTTCATAATTGTTTTGTGTACCTGCACATTGGAGATCAATATTAGAATTACAAATATTTGCAGAACCACATTGGTTATGTTTCTTTTGCTCTGTAATGAGAGCTTTGTCTTGTTGCATTTCCAGCTCTCCTTATGCCTCTTTCCATTTTTTCTCTTTGTGAGCTTCCTTCTTTGCCTCCGCCTCTATCTCCATCTATATCTCTATCAGTGATTTACTAACCTGTGTTGTTACAAACATGTTGTCTTCCAATTGGTTTTTAGACTCAAGTGGGTTTCTCTCACCAAATAACATTGTGTCGATATGATATTTTTGTTGAATCAGCTACAACCATTTATCTTTAGGCAACTATTTTTCATCAAAGTTTACATCAACAATATTAATTGTTGGATTCACCATAGCATTGACTGCTCCAATGGCAGCTTCACTTTCATGAGCAAGCTCTATTGCTAGATTCACCAAATTGTCCTTAGAAGGCTTCATTGTTGGATTCACCAAATTGTCATCAACAAGCTATTTTGGTCGAATCACTAAGTTGTCATCATCAAGTTTTGTTGTTGGATTCACCAAATTTTCATCCAATTGTGGTTGAGCATAGTGAGATTCACCAAACTCTTTATTTTCAACTAGATTACTCCCCCTTACATGAAAAACCCCTCTTAAGGGTATCCCACGCTTCCTTGGTCATCTTTTCTTTATTCAATCTAGTCGTTGCTTCTCATCATAAAAAAAATTCAAACATATGTCATTGCTACTTCAAATTTCTTAGTCTATTAGATTTCCCATTTCTTAATTGTTAGCTCACTACAACTCAACAAACCAATAAATCTAGAGACAAAATTGTTACATGCAATAAAAAAATTATTTACAATAGCTTCTTTGCTACTCAACTTCGACAAAAACAAAAAAAAAAATCTAAAAATTTTCTTTACAAATCAACACTTACACAAATCCTATACCGAACTCTATCTTAAAAAAGATTACAACATCCCGGAACTAATTTAAACAACGACCCCTAATAGACCCTCCTTAAAATATCGAATGTAGATGCGCCGTTTTTTTCACAAACATCGCTTTAAGAAATCTTAAACAAAAGCCTTGTAAATGGAGCTAACACTCCTTCTAAATTCCTTTTTTTAATACACCTCTTAAAATATTAACCGAAGTGAATATTTTAAAAGGTTTCAAACCCCTGTTAAACCTATCATGAAACGGGCCTCTTAAAAAATATCATGAAACGAAGCCACTTAAAAATGAAAACTTATGTGGAGGTTTTAAAAAAAAAAACAAACACGACTGCGCATTTTGAAAGAAAATGACAAAACCTTTGAAACGAGACTTCAATCTTTGAAAAAACGTCTCTCGTTTTATGATACAAAGTCGCTCCCTATTTTTTTAGAATTCGACTTCTTCATTTGCGCAGTTCTTGGCATAGGTTATTATGTGCAGAAATTTGTGCACTCCTTATTGACAGGGTGCGTCAATTTAAGAAATTATACAATTTCATAATTTTGTGTGCACTCCAACTGACAGGGTGCCTCAACTTAACAAATTATACAATTTCATAATTTTGTGATTTCCTTGGGTACTTTCTTTTTTTCTGAAGTCCGAAAGTGATGCGCTGATCTCTGTTGACATATGTGCAATTGGTGAATTTTTTCTTCCTCACAAGTGTGAAATTCAAGCCTTTTTTTTTTACTTTTTCCTCGGCGTCTCAAGGCCCTTGCTTCTTCTTTGTGAGCCCAAAAAAAATTGAAGCGCTACTATCTCTGGAGTCTTATTCAAAGTGGCCCACTAATATCATGAGAAGGAATGAGGAGAATAACATGGAGGAGATTGATCATTTCAACATTACAATCATTTAAATAATATTACTTTGGAAACGTCAATAATAAATGGTTGTAGTGAAACTCAACTAAAGTGGAATAACTGAAATTGAAGTAAAACACTTAGATCGACTGTTTTAACACTTATTAGGTGGTTGGAATTAGATTTTCTAACAATTGTTTTGGAAGTAAGAATGAATTTTGTCTTCCAAGAAAAAAGTTCAACCATTCCTACCATTGGAATTGGATGACACCTCAAAAGTGAGCACAAAGAGAAATGTTTTCATTTTTTCTTTGCAATTGAAACTTCTGCAGCTGGCAGAAGCTCCTCAATCATTTTTTTCTTAATAGAGTGGATCATTCATTTCATTATCTATGACAAACTTGACCTCTACAGATGCAAAAGTTAGAGCTCCGCTTACAATCCATTTTCCATTTTACCTGTTACTCTTGAATTTAGCTCCCTTATCAAAAAACCACAACATGTGTTGATATCATATGTCAAAATGGATGAAAATGATTTTTGTAAATCCAATAATTTCCATCACGTCAAACTAGAGAGTAAAAGCATCATCACATACATGATTTAGATATATCAACAAGCCTTTGGATCGGTAAAGGGAGATCCCTCAACCTATAATCCAATATGTGATATAAATATCGCAGATACTCCTTGCTACCTTCAATCAAGTGATTTGTACAAACCATCGTTCCATCAATCCACCAATGCAATTGCTAATCCATACACTTGATAATCAATGACGCACCATCACTAGTGTTCCTACTAAATGGTAAACCTTCTTGTAATCCATGTGTGTACCTTCTTGTAATCAAACGAAATTGGAGAAACAATTGACATTGATGAAGAAATGGAAATAAACAATAACATATTAGAACACCAACAACCCTTATAAACAATTGGTTTTTCAAACTAAAAATGGTGTTGCTTAGGTTTTTTTTTGTATAAGATGAAGAATATTGCAATTTTATTAAATCTGGAGCATCCACATAAATTTTATTATTTAAAGAAATTAAATTCTTCAAGTCCGATTTTAATATAAACAACAGTATCGATGTAATTATACCCGTTAGCGGTACCAAAAATGTTCATCTGCCCTTATTGTGCCCACTAAAGTGTCTAATATGCATGTTCAGTGCTTAGTGTGTTAGGTACTAGTGCATTTTCACCCATGCAATGGTGTTGCAATGATCAAAAGCTACAATTCTGTCCCAAGTAAGACATCAAAATAGAATTTGCAATGATCAAAAGCTACAATTCTGTCCCAAGTAAGGCATCAAAATAATTCTACAATAGGACTTCATAAGTCCTTGCTAGCAACAACTAAAACCATGAGTAATCCTTACAACTTTCAAAAAGCCATGCGTGCTTTAATATAATCTTGTTGACACTTAATTTCATGATGAAGAACTATTGTTAACTATTGCAATTTGAATAGAAAAAGAAGCAACGATTTGAACCAATGATCCATAATAATTTACAATAGCTTTAGTAGTGCAATAGATAAAATAAAAAAGGGGCTACATGTCACATTTTGATTGATAGTGGATCAAAATATTGCATTTCGATATTCCTCAAACCTCAACCCCATATTTCTTTTTCTTAAACATGATACTACATTTTCACATTCCCTCACACCATTTTATCAACTTTTCTAAGAATATATGGTCATAAGCAATCTCTTGATAGTAAAAAAAAAAACAGTATTCTAGGTCCAAAACATGATAAGATTTTTAAGCTTCTAATTAGTGTTTTGCTTGAAAAAATTGAGAAGAGAAAATAGTTTGTCTAATTCAATCTTCCCGGCATGCGAAAGAGTTGGAAAATGGGAAATGGCCCAAAGGATGAAGACAATAAGCAAAATTCCAATAATGTAGAAAACCATGTTGCTAAATTCTTAATTGATAAAGATCATGATATATTTCAAATAAGATTATCATTGGATTTGTTTAAAGAATTGAGCAATAAATATTTTACAACATTTAATAAAAGTCAAGAGGATTTTCCTCCGTGGAATGGTAGTTTAACATAGTGAGTCATCGCAATAATTCACCAATTTCCTAAATTTATACACGTGCAATTTGCCCTACAATCTTGTTAACATAATTCCAATGAATAGAAGTATACTTCATTCTATAATTCTTGTGTCAAAAAGGGCTGGTTTAGAATTACTTCTATTACCATATAATGAAGAATTGATAGATGAGGATGAAATAGGAATGCTTTTCATTTCTTTGGGTAGTGGGGAGAAAGATTTTCTTGATCAAACTTAGAGTTGAAATTACCTTTGATTTCTTATATTTTCAAAGACATTGTTATTGAAGTAATATCAACAATTTTCATAATATTGGGTTATGATGATGATAATTTTGTAGATTAAGTCATTCTAAGGTTTATTTGCAGCATAACTCAGTCAAGAAGATTCAATCATACTAGTTACATATCTAATACCATTACTGAGTAGCTATAAAATTTTCATAGCTAGAAATATTTTAGACATTAGTCCTTCCTAGTTTATCTTCTCATATACTATTGATCAACATGTTTCCCTCATCTGATACTAATCAATATGGATCAAGAGGGATGGGATCTTCTAGATTTTGAATGGACATGGGACATGGAAAGAAAATAACAACATAATTATTTCAAGCTATATGTCAATGATTTCATTTTAACATTTTAATTGTCTATAGTGAATTTTATAATAAACTTCATTCTAGGATTTTTCCGAATGTAAACATCTTTTACCACTGAATCCAAATTACACTAATCTAAATGTTGGATATTGATACCTCTCCAAAATATTATATAGTTATGAGGTTTGTAGTTCTGAATTAAAACCTTTCATATTTAATATTTTCCTTCCCCATAGAATTTTTACTTTAGAGTTTATAAGACAAAGTTTGAATTCTAATCACCTAAACTTTGTATCAAGGAAAAAAGAGTTTATTTTCCTTTACTAAAAAAATATTTTTCTTTATTTTCAAGCAAAGAAATGCTTATGATATTATTAAAAATATGTTAAAATAATTTATTTTGAAAAGGATATTCTCTAGGAATATGATCCTCTAAAGATAATATTTGAAATGAGATTTTCATTAGATATTTTATCAACTAATCATTTTTTATATATACAAAAATAAATATCAGCTAACAAATATTCATAATAATAAGGTGAAGGAGGTATAAAAATTTAGTCATTCCTAGTGCAAATTTGTTGAAAGATAAGACCGATATTAGAGTGGGTACTCCACATAACTGATCAATACAAAAATACATTAGATGATTCAATGGAAGAATACATACCTAATCCATCAGTGAAAATGGGAATGATTGAGTCTAAGTCATATACATTTAATGATGAAGAAAAATTGAAAATCGAATATTTAAAGAAATCATTGCCTAAAAATAAATGGTAGCAGTCTTAGAGGTTCCATCATCCTTTGAACATTCTCAAGTTACCAATAAAGTTAGAATGGGAGGAAAATGTTCTAAGGAAATTCAAGTTGTTAAGAATGGTAAGGATGTATTCACTAAAGTTCCTTTTAATAAAACAATGGAAAAGCAAGGTAAAGAGAGGTTATATCCAGATGAAGATATTAATGCACTAGCTATGTTATTAGTTTATTTTAATTATGATAAAAGAACTATGTCCCTAATGAATTAATTATGGAATAGATCCATGAAGACCAAATTTTGTGATTAACTATAAATGGACTAGAGAAAGTGAAATGAATATTATAAATGACCATAAATTCATTAACTCCATAAAATAAAGCACATTTTCAATTAATTGTGGAAATAATGATACATATTACATCTTTAAATATATTTACATATGCATGTATATAATCAAATGTTATTTTAGAACATTAGGCTATTTGGGAGGTTTCTTCAAGCCTTTCTCTTGACATGAAGAAAATTCATTAGTGCCTTTATTTCCCTTTGTAGAGGCTTTTGATTTTTTATAGTTGTACTAGGAACACATTTTAACTATTTTTAAAGTTATGGATTCACTTTGTATAATTTTGCAATGTTTCTTGCAAATTTATTTTATCTTCTGCTAGAATTTTTAACATTTCCATGTTCTTCATATACTTCTCCAAGTACCACTTTTTATTCCTTTCACACTCTTCATTGTTTGTTTCTGTTATTTATCAATCCTTTACTATGCCTTTATTTTTCCCATTCTAGTTCTTTAGTCTTGGCTAGTGCACTCGTACATTTCACATTTCTCCCTCTCTCAACTTATTTTCCTGCGTAGCAAAGTTCAATGTCTAGGAATTCATTGTTTTGTCACATTCTATAACATATGATTCATGCTTCTCTTGCTCCTGATTTGATCCAAATTTCATCTAAGGGCATGCATTCCCCTAAGGCTCGTGTGCATTTTAACAAGGTCAATTTTAACAATTTGACCTATTTGTTTTATAAGGTACCATTTAAACTTTATGACAATGTCTTTTAACCTTTATGTATAGAGGATTATGTTATTTGAAGAAAATGTGAGGAAATATTTAATCAAAGTTTATATCTAAAGTGGGTTGGTCATACATTATTAGATATGATCCAAGAGGAAGGCTTGCAAATATAGCACAATGAAAGAAGATGAAATAGAGAAGTAGAGATATGTCGTAGAAAATGAAGTTGAAGAATTTTAGGTAGGCAATAATGTTGTTGATGATGATATTGATGATGCAATTATCAAAAATGAAATTTATGTTGATGTTGCTATGACCAATAGTTTCAATGCCAATTATAAAAAGGATGATACCAATGTGGAGTGGGGTGAAGAGGAAGATCACTAATATTGAATTGTTGAAATGCAAGGGGTATGCAATTATTATTTTCTATGATTTATTCTCTTTAAAGTATTTGTCTTATATGATTTAATTATGTTTTGTTAAATTTTATGTCATTTTGTATATGTCATTGGTTGGTTATAATTCATTAACATTTATTCTCTCATAACCCAACAACTTATAACCTCGTAACCCATTGTAACAACAACTGGTTTAATTTCCATGTAAGAAAATATAAGACCAAGGACATGGGATACGTATTCCAAGTTGAATGGTAGGAAAAATGTTAGTTCCCTATAATACTAGTGCAGCTCACTTATCTTTATTGGTTTGCCCACATAGCCCACATATTGTTATTGTGGTTCCCCATACAAGCACACTATTGTTATTGTTTTGCCCTTGCATTATTATTGGCTCTGATTATATTGTGACACCTTATACTCCTATATATACGAACGAGTTCTTGTCATTTGTATCATCTAAAAATTGTTAATTTATGTAATGTAAATGAGGTTTCCCCCTTGAAGGGGGTGCTTTTTAAATCATTGATCTATCATTTTGTGAGTTGGTCACATAACGTTTGGTTTTAGAGCTTCGGATTCTAGGGTTTTTCTGCTTCAAACATGTCATCATGGAACTTTCGCTATAATGTTTCTTCTATGAAGCTTCAGAAGCTGAAATTCTAATCATGTGCAACTGAAACATTGGTGAACTTTGTGTGAGAATTCCAAATCTTGATTCACTACATTTCTTAGGATATGGTTCAAAGAAGTTAGGATTTTTGCAAGATCCAAAATTGAGTCTCAAGCATGTGAGATAGTGAAAATCATCATAACTTTCGCTTCATGAATAAAATTTGAGTCTTTTAAAAAGTGGCTAAAATTACACAGACTATAGTTTCTTTGGTAGAAACTTTAGGGCCGAAGGTGGAAACAGTGACAGTGGCATCACATACAACTTCGCTCTACAAAACTAGTCCATAATCAAGTCATCGTGAGAGGTTTGACATAACTCTATATTAAAGAATATAATATTGGTCTGACTTGTGGAATTGAAAAGAAGATTCATAGGGATACCAGAAGGCCAAATTTAATCCCTTCGAAATCTAAAATTACTCAGATACAACAATTTCAATATTGAGCTCCTAGAAACCAAGAAAAAAGTTGTATTTTTTAAATTTTGGATAACTTTTGTTTGAAAAAACAAATTTTCAAGTGATTCAAAGGGCATATTAAAGCATAGATATTAGTATTTTGATCTAAAATGGATCAAAAAAAAAATAATCTACACCGATTAATCCCTCAAAAATATCTACTCTGATGCATGAAGAGGAAGAATTGCAACGTGATATATTAAAATTACGGGACCAAGTGTAACAAATTTTTCTCTCACAAAGAGACATTGTTGTAGCGGCTGCAACCTCCTCAAAAATTTTGGCCTACACTCTAATTTTGGAGCCTATTGTCGATCCTATGATCGATCATTCCTTAGTCACTTATTGGTTAGTTTCTGATTTTAATCCCCCTTCTCAGATATCAAGTGTCATTCACACTTTTATCTTTATATAGAAAGTGTTGTCTTAGGGCATGGGAGTTATCACTTGTCACGCAAAAGGGAGTTTTGGCTGCATCAAAGGGAAATATTTGTGAAAATGAGTTTTTCTCATCATATAGATATGTTTTGCACTCATTTCCAAGGTTTCACATACCATTACACAAGTGTTGTCGTTGTCCTCACAAAGTACATCAACGAGGCCACACTTATCATAAGTTGCAACAAAGGTTGTTTCATTAAGTGAACTATGTTTCCATATGTTTTGGATGATCTAGGTTGTATCACCAAGTATCCAAGTGTGTGGTCATAGTCAAGTTCTATCACTATTCACATTGGTTCCACTCATCCCACACTTTGACAAATTTTGGAGGATTTCTACCAACCTAGCCTCATCCAGCCTTCCTAAACTGCACACTTTACATCTTCAGCCTTCAAGCCTTTCCCTTTTCTGTTGGAACTACTCAATGCAAAGAAATCCCAACCTCCCTTAACCTCCAAAACTGTGTAAATGCTTCCTTTAGTGTCCTTCCATCAACCAGAGCTCACTGCCTCCCAAAGATATGTAGGTTTTTCCCTCAAGCCTCTCAGCTACTCAGTCCCCCTTTGCCTCCTGAAACTATGCAATTGTTCCTCCCAGAGCCCCATCCCACAACAACAACTTCCTACTTGAACTACACAATTTTGTCCCTCAGTGGGTACTATGCAAATGTTTCCCTTAGTGGGCACTACGCAATCTTATCCCTCAATCCAGCCTAGTCATTGAGCCTTCCCCCTTGACCTAATACCATTTCTTTCGTAGTCAATGGATTATCATGCATCATCCTAAACTAGGAGTTTATAATAGTGATGTCATCTTGTCATAAGTGAATTGTAGATACATGAATTATACCATGCTACTGTAAGATGATGAAGAATGAAATGAAGAAGG
>APFE030270058.1:0-20196 GCA_000404065.3 Pinus taeda
GAACTATTCCTACCATAGAGATGATTGAATGCATTCTGTAAAAAAATACTTCTGCTGATAGAAAAAAATACTTTTGCTAATATACAGTGAAATTGTACTCAAGAGGGAATTCTCAAAAGATTTCAAATCTCTTCCTTACGCTACAACTTTATGCACTATATTTTCTTCAAATCCCTCCAATGTTTGATAAAAGCATCCAGCATTTCATTGAAATATTATGTATTACATATCACTTCAATGTTTTAAAATGTAATATATTTATATATTACATATCACTTCAATGCTTTAACTATACAACGCAGCAAGGTAACATGCTGTAACTATACCATTCAAATGATTTAAATGATTTTAAAAAAACTGCGCATTGATACTATTCACCTTCTTCAACACTTTGTTAGACTCCACATAACTTGTGATTATGCGGCCGTTGTGGACTCTTATCTGGCGAACCGAGACCTCGTTCACAAAAATAAAACCGCAGAGCATTGTATACCATGTCAGTTCATAGACAAACGAAACAACAGAGTGCTGTATACCATGTCAGTTCAACACATACACCAAAACACACCATTCACATGCTCCATTCATCACATTACTTTTAAAAAATTGAATCCATAGTTTCATAGACGAACAATAATGTTAATACGAAGGAATTTAATATAACTTCATGGTGCATGCATTCTACAAACAGAGACAACATTAACCATCCCACTTCTGAGACCATCACATCAGTTTGACACACCGTCGACGCACATAATTCACACTCCAGTATTCGTAGAGGGACAGAGGATAAAGAAAGGGCTCATAGAGGCAAATGACGGACAATAGTAAGTGAATGCAAGCGTTAAGCATAAGACAATTTTACCATCATTGCCTGTTCCTGTTTATGAATATTCATATAAGTGGTTTCTTCCTTTGAACCTTACGAAACAAACGTTTCATCTGCGATTTAGCATTCTTGAATGGGACAGTGCAAGAAACAAGTATAGACGGTAATTTTTTTTTTCATTTGAAGACGTTGAATAACAATTTGAAACTACAAATACTCATAAAACACTTCGTTAACGATCGCTACAGAAAATAAATGGAGGCGGAGGTGAGATGTTGGGAATCTGCACAGAATAATCAATGGAGGTGCAGTATAATCAAGTGAAGCAATTCATGCAATGGAGGCGCAGGTGGAATAACGCCCTTTTTAAAACGTTTATGACAGTGAGAGAACTGAACAGTTAGATAGAGGGGCAGATAATTTTATGGAGAACCTACTCAGCTATATGGAGAGTAGACAGGGAGCTAGCTCTGATACCATGTCAGGCCAGGTAGTAACTCCATAAAACAAACAACTGATTCATATATTATTCCATAGGTAGGTCATTGTTATATACAATAGGGAGTGATTGTTCAGTTCATCTTCTGATGACTGTTCACATTCCTAATTTAATTATTTACATAAAATTCACCTATCCGTGAGGATTAGGTGTCAACAGTCTTTTACCTCAGGCATAACGATGGTGAGTGTAGGGTTCTCATATTTTTGTTCTACAATGTAGGGTCGTAGAAGCTCAACTGGTTTTGTGGTTTTGTCTTGTGCTTTTTCCTTGCCTTTGATTGCTTCCTTGAAGGATCTTGTTCTTTTAGATCTAGTTTTGAGACTTCTTGCCCAGACGTAGGTTAATTATTATGGTTGAGTCTACGGTGATGCCATAATCCTGGAGTGTAAGATTTTCCTATAAACTGTGGCCTAAGTAGAATAGATTTTGTCTGTATGTTGGTATACCAATTTGGTTCTAGATTTTGTTTTTTAGCTCCTGTATCTTTCTCCCTTCCCATATCCTCCAGCAAAAAGTCTTGCCTTCCAGTGTTTTAATGAAAATTTGTATGAGATTCTCCTCTTCTGGGTGTGTGTCTGCCTGCAATGTTGCTGAATCTATTACCCATGTTCCTGGTTTTGTTAGATCGAAGTGTCTCGTTGCTTCTGCGGAGAGCTTCATCCTGATCAACCTGCAAGATCCCTACCGATATGCTTTCCTAACAGGCCTTTTTGGTATATGAGTTTCATTTTTGTCAATTCTGGGGTATATTCCAGTATTGCTATGATGATATGTCAATCCAAACCCACAGAGTCTAGTAAAACCTGTAGTGAGGTCATTTGTGTTTCATCTAGTAGGGTCGGCAAATGGATTAGGGATTTCTAGGCTCCTGTCAGTGCTGCCCATGTATTACCCTTCTCTGTGATTTGTGACTGTGATCCGAAGTAATACGATGTTGTGGCATGTATAGACCTCAAGATCTGGTCATGGTGTGGGCTGCTCGGTCTTCTATATGCTTGATCTGTTAGATATATGACGGATGTGAAGATGATACTGCATTCCGTAGAGGCAAGGTGCAACCCAGATCCAAACAATGACCATGCAGGTGCAGCATTATCGTACTCTGGTTCATGGATAAGATGCATGTAGGGCAATCTGTCTGGGATCTCAAAGCCAATGGCGTGTAGGCAGACAGATCCGGCGTTGTGATCATCAATGTTCCCTTGGTCGCGGGACTAGATGATCGCATAAAGAGTACCTGTAAAAACCCTCTCTGCCACCATCGTATTCACTCCTTGGAAGAATCTGTCAATTCTTCAATGCCTTCCTCTAGGGTTTCAGTTTTCGACACTCCAAGATGTTCGTCGTTATGTTATGTTATAGTTATATATGTTATGTTATGTTATAATTCTATATAGTTAAATATTAATATACTAATTAAATGTTATGTTATATATAGCATGATGTTATATAGTTTTTTATTATAAGTAAATATTTTTTTTTTCTCTTTAAAATTTTAACTTTAAAGATAAATATTTTATTTTTATGACAAAAATTGTCTATAATTTATTATTAAAAATAAATATATATTATAAATTTATTTAAATTTTAAAATAATAAATAAAATAATTTCTTATTTTATAAAGAAGTGGTTCACCATGAATCAACCATATTCCATCATGTCAATTTCAGCTCCTAATTTCTTATTATTGTTTATAGTTTAGTTTTTTTTGGTTTTTTGGAGTTTTTTTAGGGTACATTTCTGGTCAAATTGTTTATACAATTTTTAATAATTTTAATAACAAAGTTATATTTTATGAATTTTTTATTTATAAAATTCCTAACGAAAAACTTTAAAACCTAAAATAATTAGAAAAAAATGTTTTTACATTCAAGATTAGAAAATATGCATTTAATAAATAAAACATTGCACATAAGAAAAAAATTTAAAACCGAAATTATAGTTTTTTTGTGGTTTTGAAGCCTTTTCTAGGTTGTTTTAAGGGTTTTTTTTATGGTTATTCGTTGTTTTCTAGGTTGCTTTTGTGGTTTTCTAGGTTTGTTTTGTGATTTTTTAAGTTTTTTTGAAGGGTTTCTTGTGGCTCTCATGGTTTTTGTATGGCTAATTCTTTTTCTCCTTTGTCATTAATTTGTTTAATTTTGCAAAAAAAAAATAGAATACCTACCTTTGTTTGAGCCTCTATGATGTTGGCGGGGTCATTAGCGAGATCGATTTGAATGCTCCATGCTTTAATTACTAGATCGAGCTCCAATACTCTTGGTCAAACTACCTAAACACTCTCGGTTGAGCCGTCAAATGTCCCATGATCTGTGCAAATGATGTGTGCAGAGCGTAGGCGAGGTATTTAATAAGTAAAATGGTTTGATTGATCCATAAAGTTTGATCGAGGGTTTATTTTTAACCCTCAATCAAACTATTTTTTAACCTCATGGGGAGCTTGATCGAGTGCCTAGAAAAGGCTCTATTAAGTTGTTAATTTACTCGATCAAGCCATCTTTTTTCCACCTAAACATGCCCTCTCTTACCAAAAAAGTGTAACCCAACTCCATGCTTTCATCCCCTTGCAACTTTGAATATTTTCCCCAAGATGACTTAGTGTATCTGCTACATGAGGAGAATACTCTTATCCTTGCTACTCAACTGGATTTTCCCATTCCACCGATTTCACATTAGGTTTGTAAGCAAAGTCATGTGAACTCTAGTCCACTACTCTTCTCTTCATCTACGATATTCTATCTCCTCCAAACATGTCATGTACTAGGTAAAGAAGATAGAGACATAATAAAAGTCATACCTTAGTGTGTTTTAGGGGAGGCTATCTTGTCAGCATAATCAATCTAGATTAGCATGATATAGATACATAATGACATCAACATATCAACGTCATGCATGATAACACAAAACTACAATAATGACCACAAGAAAGATAACCATAACCATCACAATGCATGCATAATAGGCACATATACATCTAACATGAATGCATAACATTATGGATTTAGCCCATCTAGTTTAAGTATTTGAACCTCGAAGCTTTGATACCACTTTGTAAATCCTCCTCCTACATTCACCAACTTTGACGAGCTCTCCAGGGTAGACATGAGTTGAGTTCCCCTATGATATGACTCGACCTCCAAGTTTGAATTATGGAAGTGGTGACTACAAACCAAAAGTACTCTAACATCCCTTAGAGACTATAAATCACTTAGGAGCCTACCAACTACCCCAGGTGATCAATCCATGAGTTGGAATTCTTTTTCACTGGGTTTACTCCTCATCTGCACCCATAACACTTCATGCATGTGGTTGGAAGGCTATACCCACACTCATAGGTCTATCTCCATGGTGGTATGGCACAATTTCCTCTGTTCTATGCATATGGTGGCAATTCTATGCCACTTTTTCAGGGTAGCCTCCAGACCAATTCCAAAAACTACCTGTAACTTTCCAAAATCATGACAATGATGATAACATTAATGATAAACAATCAAAACTTGAGTAAGATCTTGACCTAGACATGCCTAATAAAAGGTAGACATTTCTTCAAATAGGTAGTAAACATATAAGATACAGGTTATGAATGCATATCCGATCATCAAATTTTGAACTTCATATGAAAATCATTAAGAAGGTCCTATGCCCCCTCTAGCTAGCTGTAAAAACACTTGTTAGCCCATGCATTCATCAACCTTCTTATAACGTATAAAATCATGAACAAGAGTAATAGATAGAGCACATCATAAAACAATGCATATAACCAAAATATAAAGCATGATAAATCAGCCATAAGATCACCATAATAACCAATACAAGTGCTCTTAGATCACAGTAGGAAAATAACTCATATTAACATATGAAAATTCCAACAAAGTCGTGGAATTCCACATATCACCAAAACATAGATTAGGCTGAACCAAATATCTCTTTCATCCAATCACCCCCATGCCCTATTCCAAGCATGAATGTGGAATCATAAGGGCCAAACCAAAATAAAACCAACCAGGGCTTCCAAAGGCCAAACCACCTCAACCCTCAACCATTGTCATCTCACCTATACGGTCCAGAAATCACTAACATGGAGTAGAGTTGTCTCAACCAAAGTTGTCCATGGCTTCGGGGACTAGCAATTCAACCCACAACCATTAAAAGTTCGTTATCAAAATTTGGGTAGAAACTTTATATTAAAAGTTAAGTATTAACCCACATCCATAGTATCCCTTCTATACAAGATGATGATCTATTCATGAATGCAATTAAAATGATCTATAGTTAGATGATTTTTTATACATATACACCATTATAAGATTCATTCAAATACAAAATGTACCATGTTTTGTAATTTTCAATTTTACTATTCATTAAACAAAGTTTGACAAAACAACTTTGAAAAAAACCTAAGAATCATCTACTAACATTATAAGAATGATCATGGAAAATGTACCAACTAAATGGAAATCTACTTTCTTTTCTTCATATTCATGAATTTAAATGTAAAATCTTTAAGCATCAAACCAGGCATCATGCAAAATGTACCATGTTTTATAACGTAATTTTATAGTATGTTTGCTTTGAAGTACTTTATATTAAAAGTTAAGTATCAACCCACATCAATAGTAGTTCTTTTATACAGGACATTGATCTTTTCAGTAATGAAAAATGTATACCATATTTTCTAATGCAATTTTAAATTATGATTAAACATTTTAGACATCTACAACATGATAAGATTCATGAATGGAAAATGTACCATGTTCTGTAATATGCAATTTTACTATTCATTAAACAACTTGACAAAACAAATTTGAACAAAACCTAAGAATCATCTACTAACAAGAATCATCATGAAAAATGTACCAACTAAATGATAATTTACTTTAATTGCTTCATATTTATGAACTTAAATGTAAAACCCTTAAGCATCAAACCATGCATAAAGCAAAATGTACCATGTTTTATAATGCAATATATATAATGTTTTTCTTGAACAAATTTATATTAAAAGTTAAGTATCAAGCCACATCCATACTAGCTCTTCTATACAAGAGGATGATCTATTCATGAATTCAAAATGTATACCATATTTTATAATATAATTGGAAATTATGATTAAAAATTTTAGACATATACACCATGATAAGATTCATCAATTGAAAATGTACCATGTTTTGTAATTTTTAATTTTATTATTCATTAAGCAACTTGATAAAACAACTTCACAAAACCTAAGAATCATCTACTAAAACTATAAGAATCATCATGCAATATGTACCAACTAAATGAAAATTTACTTTCATTGCTTCATATTCATGAACTTAAATGTAAAACCTTTAAGCATCAAACCATGCATCATGCAAAATATACCATGTTTTATAATGCAATTTTATAATATGTTTACCTTGAACAACTACATATTAAAAGTTAAGTATCAACCCACATCCATAATAGCTCTTCTATACAAGATGATGACGTATTTATGAATGAAAAATGTATACCATATTTTATAACACAATTTTAAGTTATGATTACATTTTAGAAATCTACACCATGATAAGATTCATGAATGAAAAATGTACCATGATTTGTACTTTTCAATTTTACTATTCAATAAACAACTTGACAAAACAAGTTACAAAACTTCAGAATTTGAAGCCAATTCCATATTATCTTCTACTAACATTATAATAATAATCATGTAAAATGTACATAAACTCCAAAATTAGCATATTAAAGATTGATTCATAATAAAGATTTCTATTTAAGATATGTCCAAAATTATCATTATAAAAGAAAATATAATGAAAAGTTGTCAAATAAAAATATGCATCAAAGAGATCAATTCATAACAAAGAATTTTATTTTAAATATGTCCAAAATTTATATCATGATAAAAGTAAGTATAATAAAAATATTGTCCAATAAAAATTTACATCAATGAGAATCTCGCTGAAATATACGATCTATCAATATCCTCATGCTCTCATTAGAATCATGGGTGCCTTGTAAAACATGTGTAATATCCATATATACATAAGATTGTCTACATTAAATTAAATTTTGATGTTTTGAAATTAAATGAGAATTTAATCGTCAAAACAAAATTATAAAAGGTTTCAAATTCCATGCAACACCTCATGGTGATCCCCCTGCATTGCACCCTCATGGATGCCCTATATAACACATGTACATGTATAAATTAAAATTTGAAAATTGCACAGGAAAATGCATAAAATCACAATATTAAAAAAAGTGTTACAACTTTTTAAAATTGTGTGGACGATTTTATCCCCATAGCTGACTCCATCACTAATGTCCCTAGAGAAGGAAAACTATCTCCACAAACCTAAAATTCAAAAAATTTAAAACTATAAGATAGAGATATCACATTTTAATGAAACTTTCTTCATTTTATAACAAAAAAAAGTGAAATATTCAATAATTCTGACAAGCAAATATTTGACACATCTCCTAATAAGGAAGAAGAGAGTGGTGCTTTGTCGAGAATGTTTAATGGAATCAAATTTTGTTAAACTTTAATCATATATGTAATTATTTCTTTTACAAATATGTTTTCACAATATCGATATAATAAAAGTAAAATAATATTATCAACATTAACTCTTAGAGAAATACTAACATCTCTCAAGATATCTTGATTGGAACCTAAACTCGAGACCATGATATTATCTAAATTTTCATTCAACAAACCACTTAACTACACATGGTGAACATATGATATATTCGTGTTAGATTATATCTGAAACAATTTAGAAAATGTATGTGAATCAAAATTAACACATACATTAGATTACAATAAAATTTCCACCCTAAACATTAATAGATACCGATCCCATGCCCTCTTCCTCATGACCAGTTAGGTCTTTCCAACCATCACAGCTAGCCTTTGCATTTGCTTTAACCTCTTCAACTTTCATACTATCTATCTCCTCATTTGATTTATATACAAAATTAGCACGTGCACCAACTCATTCTCTCTATTGATTTAGACTGACATCACTTCTGGTCAATTGTCCATTTATACCGCCACCCATATTCAACCCCAAATTTACCAGACGTGGAGGTTGAGGTACCAAAGGTGGCATAGGATGAGGAAATTTAGTATCTCTTAATGCACCCTTATGTTCATATGTCCCACCTCTCCCAACACCATAAAATTCAAATGGAAGGTGAGTATAATCATGTCTCATACCCAAAACAAATTCTGTATAAAATAATTTTGCAAAATAATGTGGAACCTTGTGATTCCATGGCAACTTTCCATACATTTCAAGGAACCTATCATACAAATGGTGGGGTATTTCAGGGCATTTGAAATACTACACCTTCAACATCTTTTTTTTTGGCCATTCATTGAAATTAAACTTAGATTTGGCATGTGCTTTTATAACCCTTCTACTTACTTCAACCCATTTATCAGGCCCCATGATTGTTTCATTTATATGCCTCATCATATCTATAAAGAAATTAGTTGTTGTCCCAAGGTTCTTGTAAATATCAAGAAATGAACTTAGAGAGTGCACAACTATTTGAAAGCTTTGTTGACTGTTTGCGGGGAGCTCCAAAATCATAAGATATTTGTTCAATTTTGAGTAATGAGCTATGAACCTCTCTAACATACATTGTTGGATGTTTGTTTCCCAAGGAATCACATAAGGAATATCACATAGATAGGTGGTCATTGGCATATGGTCTTATTCTTCAATCCCCTACTTCTCCCTCTTTGACTTCAATCAACATTTTCACCCCCTTCTTCAATATAATTACATAAATATTAAAACATGTGAATGTATGTATAGACATGTAAGATAAATGTGTACACATATATATACATACAATTAATTTACATGTACAAATTTGTTTTAACATACTATATATATTTATTATATATTATTATATATATATATATTTAGTATATTATTATATATATCTATAATATATATATTTTACAAACTATGAGATATAATCCATTCGATTGGGATTCATGACCACCTGGAGATTTTTGAGCACCATCATGACTAAGCACATGAGTTGATTGAGCTTGTTGACCACCACCACTCTCATGCAACGACATAGTGAGAGATACTTTTTTTGTAAATTATAATAAATTAATTAAGTTAAACTAACAAAATATATCAAAACATGTAGGTACATATGATTCTACCTATCTATCATTTAAGTAAATACACATAAACATATATATACCATATTATGATAATGTGAACGCTGACCCTCCATTAATTGATCTGACACTCTCTTCGACTTCATGATATAAGATCCTAAAAAATATGGAATTTATTATAAATTAATAAATCTAAATTGAAGAAAAATAAATTCAATATGTATGTACCTATGATTCTACAAATATCATTTAAGAACTTGCACATAAACATATATATACCGTGATCATGATGTAGCAAATGATCACCCTCCCCTGATTCATCTGATACTCTCTTCGATCTATGACCAATCTTGTCGACATGCATAGAATGTCACCCTTTAGTCAATGAAAGAGACTCAGTTGATGATATATCCAATTTAGTCTTTGAAGAATTAGTTGGTAACTGCTCATTTGATGATCCAGGCCCTCGATCCATATATATATATATATATATATATATATATATATATATATATATATTATATATATATATATATATTTGATCTTTAAAAATGCCCAAGTTACCTCATGCATTTAAAATTTTGTAAAATTGCTTATAAAAGGATCAAGAATTCAAAAAATTAATAAGAAAAGTAAATGTAACTATCCAATTGTTTCTTCAAAATTATTTGGTGTAAATTTTTCATTTCAAAAATAATCAAGGCTAAAAACTCAAACGTTTAAGTGCACATTTTGAGAATTAAATACAAAATTTTCTAAAACAAGTCAGATTCACCAAGTTGTGCTTACATAGTGGGGACACACTTAATATAGTATTGAAAGAAACTCGTGGTCATTAAAAACACGAAATTTATAAAAAAAACACACCCACATATCAAAGATATCTTGCAATATCCATCAGTAAATTTTGATGGAGAGCTTCTTGACACCAATTCATCTTTCACACATAAATCTTGAATTGTCATTGCCCCATACAATAGATCACTAGACATCATATTAACATTTGCACAATCTTATGCTAAATGATTGAAATCAACTAGAAATAGTTTTTTTCGTCTCGAATCAATTGTTTTAACTTCTCCTTTTTGACTTGGTATACACCTTTTATTTGGTTTCACACAAGTTTAGAATCGGTGAATACTACAATCCCATTGGATCCATACTCCCTAGTTGTTCCTAATCCTTCTATCAATTCAATATAATATGATTCATTGTTTGTTGTCCTTCTAAGTACATTCGTTTTGCTTTGGACGACATTGTTCTTTGCAATATTATATAGCACATAAGTAATCACTGCTTGTCCTAGATTAGGATAACAAGAAACTTCTATGCATAATGTCCATTTTTTAACCCTATTTAATGTGTTTCCTTATCCCTCTAAAAAAATCAATAAAATCAATAATATATTTCCTTATTGCAAATTCCTTAGATTACGGGAGAATAATGAAAAATAAATATCTATTGTGATTGAATGATGGAACATTACAAGAAGGATTTAGCCTAAAATTTTATATCTCAGACTTTTATATGATGATTGACACCAACAAAGGAATATAATGAGTTCAAAACATTATGGAAAAGAAATCATTATATGGACTTATATGGGTGCACCAAGATTGGTATGAAAAATGGATTGTTAGGTCTTCTTTCCCAAGGCTTCCTTAGATGCATATAAGATCCTAATGTGTATATGTTGAGTCATATTTGATTTTCTAGTGTTGATAGTTCTATATATAGAAGCTTACTCATCATATCGAAGGATATCAAGTGAGATATATTACCCCCTAAGGGATAACTACTTGATGAACCACCCCAAAGGGGGTATGCTATTCAAATAATTGGAATTTATTTACTTGCATACTTACATATTATGAATGTACACTTGAATAAGTCAAAATGGGAGGTAATTAAATGATATTGAGGAATAGAAGCTCAATGCTCTAATCTCCCTCCTAAAAATCAATTTCAAAGGAAATACTAACTATAAAAGATATCCATGAAATATAATAAATACTTATGAATTTATGGACCTCAAGGGTCATGCCACCTATTACACTTAGGAAATTTAATAAACTAACCTTTACTATGTTGTGTTAGTGGGGCCATTAGTTTTACAACACTGAAAAAATCATGAAAAGGTTCATACCATAGTTTAATGTGAAGATCCATTCGTTCCATTGTAAAGAGATATGCCACATCACCAATATACGTTGGACACATTAGTTCAATTCAACGATTATTGAAAGAAATTGTTAAAGGAATTTTCCTTAATTCTAATATAGCTATTGAATTTGTGATTTGAGGGAGAATATGCTCCTCATGAACCCATGATTTCAATGTAAACCATTTTATGGAAAGGAAATGATAACTATAAAAACTAGCCATGAAAAGTAATAAATACTTATGCATCTATGGACCTCAAGGGTCATGCCATGAAGGATCCATTTTTATTTCATATCTATGAGGATTTGCTAATAAAACATATATTTTTCTAGACCGATGGAAAGGATATCTTATCCTACGAGTTGAATATATCTGTAAAGGTTGGTGATTCTCTTTCATAGTAAACCTAGGCAATTTAATAAACTAACCTTTACTATGTTGCATTAGTTTTACACCACCTAAAAAGTCATGAAAAGGTTTATACCAAAGTTTAAAAGACTTTCCAATGATGAAGTAGAGTCCAAGCCCTATTGAGGAATAAAGAACATTGAATTGCAATATCATCACTAATTTATTTGAATAGTATAACATTGTGTTTTGCAAAAAAAAATTGAACTAATTTTACTACACAAATATTGAAATTCGAATATTGAAATTCGATGTGGAAAGTTTATTAACACCTATGTCGTTACTAATGTGAATAGATTATATACATTAAATGAGATCCTTCCCTTTTTAGCGCACTATATCTTGTCGCGAGAGGTTAAGGACTCGTTGTGGAACATAAGTACATGAAATCCTTCTTTCTTATTTCATTGGAAACTTTAAGAAAAACACAGTGAATTGTTTTGTTGCATTGTATTAATTTTATATGGATTTCAAGCCATCAAATGGTTATATATTTTGTGAAATGCCACCCGTGCTTGCACCTGGCCATATTCTGTTTTATTGTCATGCCATTCAGGTTGAGCATACCATGGTAGAGATGGTGTACGTTATTTTATTTAATTAAAATTAAAATTATATTATTATGTGGGGTTAAATATATAATTTTCATGACATTGGTTTTCCCTTCATGAATGATTTGTTGGCAAAGCATGATCAAGAAAATGATCTATTTTGTTCTTGCATATGTTTTTTTCACTTAATATTCTCAGAGTTGAAGAATGGAAAGAGTATCATTTCTAAAGTGCTTATATATATATATATATATATTCCCAAGTTGATTTTCATGGGGAGTTTTGATTAGTTAATTCTTTCGAACGAACTTCTTGTTTCACTTTTTCCAAGTAATGTGTTGATTTTTCCTTGCTCTATTTTGGAATATTAATTCTTTTGAAGGTATGAAGAATGTTATTGATTTCATATTAATTTGGCGTTGATCAAGATTAATCTTATGATTTGGATGGTGTTAATTCATCCCTTTATTGTCATGTCTTGATTTTAGTGTTGGAATATCTTTCATTTGTCAATTTTGTTAAACAGTTGATTGATAACATTCCAACATATAAATGGCATCATGATTTATGATATAAATTGTAATTGTATTGGTTACTTTCTCCTATGTTCATATGTTTATATTTAAAGACTTCTTTATTTGAAATGGCAATTGATTATAGATGGTGGAGAAATAAAAGTCCAATTTTAATTATTGCCCAATATTGATTCCCAAATTAAAAACTAATGCAAGGAAACAATAACAAATTAGTTTGCACAAGAATAACATTCAACAATATTTTATATATCTAAGGAGAATTCTTGTATAGGTATAGAATGCGAGTAATTTGTAATGAACCTTACATCTTGATACTTTCTAAGATGTTTTCGTGGATTTTGACTTGTTATGATTTTATCTTTTTGAAATGTGTCTTATGATTTTTAACATATAGAAGACAAATTTCTTTCAATTTTATTACACTTCTCAGTGAAATAAAAAATCATGTTGGAGAAAAGGCCACCTTGACTAAAGGAAAAATTAAGGCTTCACAATCACAAGATCATGAGAAATTTCATGTAGATGATGATTATGATGATATAGAAACTAAAATAAATAAATCAAATGCCATATGAAAAGTTCTAGAATTAAAACAAAATATTGAATAATCTAATGAGTCAGATCTCATACGTTATCAATAAGGACCTTTTAGTACAATTATTTTTGACAAGATTGCTCTAGAAAATAAGAAATCCGATCAAAATGCATGAAATAAAGACATATGGAAAATAATTGAGAAAATCATAGGAAATTTAAACTTAAAAAGAATAGAAAATCTCATTCAAAGATGAAATATTTTAATAAATTATAGAGACAATGGAAAAATATATCTAAGGCCTAGCATTGCAGTTGAGCAAAATGGAGCTTTTAGTGTACCACATGGATGTTTGAGGGACATATTAAATAAAAATTTAAATGAAAGTAATCAAGTAGTCATAGCATCCCTCATGATGTGATAAAAATAGAATAATATGAAATATGTGAAAATGGGAAAATGTCATGTTATATAACCGATATAATTTGGAACTCTCTTGGACATGAGAGAAGCTTCCCCTCAGACAGTATTTATGAAAGGATATAAATAATGTTGGGAAAAAGTAGCTACAGAAGGTGTGATGAGCTTACCATAGGTTTTGGATTATTTAATTATTGACAACCATAGTACCAAGCTTTTAGATAATGATTTTCTTCTTGTGAATTTGTGTGTGTCTCAAGAAAAACGGTTGTAGTTTTTAAACATGGTGGGGTTGTTCCTGAAAACCAACCAACAAGTGTATTGGATCTTCCTATAATAACAGGATTTGTTTCCACTGTAATTGCAAAGTGGTTTTAAATAACCATATTATTTTTGTACACTTTTACATACACAAATTAATTATAGAAGTTCATTAATTAGATTTTTTATATGTTCGGCCTCCTTAATTGAGGTTGGAAAATTTCTATTGTATCTTTATTCTACCTTTCTTACATACTTTGTGGCTCACATGTGTTAATGTGAAGGGACCAATCCCTTTTCCTTGTTGCATTTATCTTACTACCATTATCGTTACTATTACCCAATTTTCTTTTACCAATTTTATTTAGATTGAATACTAAAGAGTTAAAAGCACTATATAATTCGCAAACTCAAAACAATTACCAAAAACCAATTACGAAAATATGGAAGAAAATGGATTTTTCTTTTACCAATTTTATTTAGATTGAATACTAAAGAGTTAAAAGCACTATATAATTCGCAAACTCAAAACAATTACCAAAAACCAATTACGAAAATATGGAAGAAAATGGATTTTGAGATAACTCACATCGTTATGGTATATAGGATGATAATTGAAGGTGATAGGAGCTGAAGATCCACAACAGTTTTACCTACATTCCTAGTAGCCATAGATTGAAGTTCTGCAACACACAACTTTTACCGTGTGTTCAGGCCATCCAACACTTCTGAACGATAGTGCAATTCATAGAAAAAAACTAGATGAGCAGTGAAGAATCCCATGACATAGATTACAAGCCAAAAATAGATACTAGTTGGAAACAAGGACCATACACGTTCCTATATCATCTTTAAGGATATATTCATACAACATCCTATTTGGTCCATCTAATCTGCTAAACCGGAAGAAAGTCCATATAATGACCCTTAAGCAAGGAGCATACATTGTATTTGCCAATAACACTTGCAATGCCATTGTGATATTCAATGACATTTTGTAACTCGTCACACATAGGCCAAATTTTTGGATTGGAGTTTGTTGATTTCCCAGGAAAACGTTTCGGATTGGAGTTTGCTAATTTGAAATTTGTTTTAAGAGTTTTAGAAAATATTCCATTAAATGGTGTTTCACAGCTATTGTTCTCATGTATTATTTCTCTTCTTTATGTTATAATAATTTGAGAGAGATATTAGATAAATGGTATTATTTCTCTTCTTTATGTTATAATAATTTGAGAGAGATATTTGAGAGAGATATTAGATAAATGGTTGATAATATAGTACATAGCTCACTCAAAGGAGCTATATTTAATTAGATAAGTTACTCTACATGCATTTACACATAGATGTTGATTTTTTTGAGGACTACCGTTGTACTAGATGAATGTCCCGATATGTAGTTATGGAATAATGGCCTCGGTAACTTTAACTACATATATTACATTTACGCCCATTTTATTTGAATAAAAAGGAAAATATTCAAACTGTGGTAAATAGTTTGCAAGAAAAATATGATTATTTATGGTAATAGTTTGGAAGGAAAATATTTTTATTTTCATAATCATTTTTATGTTAATTGTAAATTTAATCATTTTTATATTAATTCTAAATTTTGAGATATATTGTATATCTAATTAAAGATAAACATATTCTCAAATATGTAAGAAATCTAATGAAAGTAGATGAAATTTTGATCCGCTAGATTCCAAAATAAACAAAATTTAGTTCTGCTACATTCCAAAATCTACACTTGGTTTATGCTCAAATTATTTCCAAATTATAAAGAGAGCCATTGGAATGATACAAATTTTGTTCTCTCAGCTTAATATAGATAGATTTTGGATTGAAATGTAGGGATGGAAATGGAAATTGAAAAAAAGAAAAGAAAAGGATACACATGGTCAACTTTTTTCTAGTTTGCATTTTATTTTTGTGATTTTTGTTTTTTAAATAATATGATAAAAGATCCAAGATCCAACTTTTTATTTTCCTTAGATGTCATGATAAAAGATCAAGGGATATCTAATTCATCAAATTGAATCCATTTTTTTTGGTAAATTATGAAAAAATGGGCAATGAAATTGCAAAACCCATGTCCAAAGGTAATTATTCCAACGTTTTCAACCATAAATCCTTCAAATTTAGCCTACACTACATCTCAATGGACTTTATGAAACCAAACCTCGCCTACTTATAGAAAGCAATAGATATGCCTTAACATTCCCGTGGATTACATCCCCAACTCACTTCAACTCACTGAATGAAACCAATAATAGATATAAATGACAGGGAGAAAAAGAGAAACGAGAACATCTATGTCTACTTTTTTGAGGTCGCACTCATCCCTCCTTGTTTAGAATGTAGGTCTTATACAAATATCGTGAGATTTTACGGGATGCAATTGGTCTAGTGGAAAAGGAAACATCTAACGTAACTGCATGCAAGCATGGTTAATGTCGCACGACTGTAATTGCGACACTTCTTAAAAAAGCACATTGCAGAGCGAATAAAAAATTTCAAACAACAATAAGTAAAAAAAAATGTAAAATGTAAATTTGATTTGGAGACATTTGAGTTAAATTTCGTGTATAGTTGTAAATATATACGTTCAGGTAAATAAATTCTCTTTTCAACGTAAAAAATAATTGTTTCTGGTTATGTAGGTGTTGTTCTTTGACGATGACTTATTATGATGTCAACAATTTTGCTTCTAGAGATTGCTCAAAAATTTTCACCAAAGAGGTTTAACCAAATACCTATTAATGCGTACCCGATAAGCCAAAACACACGCAATTCCAAGGCACGTAGACGAGCCGAGGCATCCAAACGATCACACAGCCGAGCACGCAACCGGGAAATCCTGAAAACACCAAAACAAACTACCAATAAAAACCAATTTAATAATTACGAAAAACTGAAACCATAAACAAAAACCATACTTAAAGAGGAAATTTCTCGAGTGCACCAAAAGGCCAACCGAGCAACAACAATTGAACTAACAACAAATGAAAACCAATTTCTCCACCAACATCTGCAAAAAGTCTGCAACCGTTTGAGGAACGATCACACAGCCGAGCACGCAACCGAGAAATCCTGAAAACACCAAACAAACTACCAATAAAAATCAATTTAATAATTACGAAAAACTGAAAACAATAAACAAAAACCATACTTACAGAGGAAATTTCTCGAGTGCACCAAAAGGCCAACCGAGCAACAACAATTGAACTAACAACAAAAGAAAACCCAATTTTCTCACCAACATCCGCAATAAAGTCTGCAACAGTTTGAGGAATGTTATATATATATATATATATATATATTTCAGAAGAAAATCTATTTTATATTGATTGAAAATTTCAATTTACATATAACTGTTTTAATATTATGAAACTTAAATACTGACATAGTAAAGATCAGATCATACCAAAAACTAGCATGCTGAATAACAGTACCATAAATACAGATCATAGCAAAATATATATACATTCATTCGGTTGAATAACTTTTCCCCTTTGGAAAAAAAAATTAAATGGTTGGAGTTAATCTAAATGGTCAATTTTTTGGCTGAAAGTTAAAATAAGAGTTTGGCGGAACTAAAATTTATTTAGTTGGCCCGAAAAAATAAGATCATGATTTTTTTGTGGGAAATTCTCACAAAAGTGTAACAGAGCTTTACATTTTCAGTCTCATGGGTCATATCAAAATAACAGGGAATAAGAAACTTTAGAAAACCAAGCGAGTCATCATCAACAAGCTACCTTTTTTACTCACTTCTCAAGGTTCCGAGATGCCCATGCCATGACAATGGATGGAGATGTCGTATGCCATGACAATGGATGGAGATTTCGTATTGGATAGGCAGTTAGAGGTGATATCCCACGAATTGATTTTGTGACACTTACATAATTAACTTCTCTTTGTAGTCAGAGCACATGAACGTGAAGCCTACAATGAAGCTCCTTATCTTGCTCTCACCATCCCTGACATACACGGTAATTTCATGGATTTTGTCATCTTTGATAAGTTGAATGGAGGTGATTATTATGGTGGCTATTCCGATCTAATTCATTGTTCAAGAGGATTTTCTATCCACTTATCATTCTTCCATCTATTTTCTTTGGAGCGTGGATAAACTCTTATATCACGCCTTTCTTTTGTGTTTACTCCTCAATTTATTTATGAACTTGAGTTTCATTCAAAGGTATGAGGGTTCTTCACAAAAATGGCTCATCATCTCAATAAAAATAAATAGGGTAGTGTTCTATACAAACAAAGGAAATGGGTGATGTGGAATGTTGGAGAGATGCACAGCTCAATTAAACAATATAACATAGTAGAAAAAATCAAGCACATAAGACAGAGGAATTAACGTGTTTCACCCAACCAATCTGGCCTATGTCCACACAACATAGGCATCTGCAATTTATTAATCAAACAGGAGATTACAAAATGAAATCCTCACAAAACTCTCACCCATCATAGCAAAACATCCGAATGGTTGCCTGTTATATAGCATAGAGAATCTAACAACCTCATTAACTCACTCACATCAAATATAGGAGGCATTAATCATCTGCCAACAACCTCGAGCTAATCTAGGAAATGAATTTCTATTGTTGTCATCAGCTGAGATTTTGCCTATCTTACTCCAAACAGAAAATCTCAACAATCTCCACCTTGACAACAATTAGCCTGATGCCCTGTTATTATTATTTTATCTTTTCTGCAAGCCAAGAGAAGCCAAACACTAGCGTAGCTTCTCTAATATTTTATCTTTTCTGCAAGCCAAGAGAAGCCAAACACCAGCGTAGCTTCTCTAACAAAAATGGTTTCATGAACATGTCTGCACAATTCTCCTTTGTATCCACCTTTTCCAGAGAGACTCCCCTTTCGGTGATAACCTTTCTTACAAAATGGTACTTGATCGGTATATGTTTTGATTTACTATGATAGGCCGGATTCTTAGCCAAATGTATTGCACTTTGACTGTCACAAAATAACTTGATGCTGTCCTGCAACCTACCAAATTCACCAAACAAACCTTTCAACCAAATCGCTTCTTTGCAAGCATGAGAAGTAGCAATGTATTTTGCTTCAGTAGTGGACAAAGGAACAATGTTCTGTAGCTTTGACATCCAGCTGATAGCTCCACCTGCAAGAGTAAAGACGTACAGTGAAGTTGACCTTTTTTTATCCAAATCACCTGCAAAATCGGAACCAACATATCCGCAAACAAACTCACTACTCTTATTGTAAGAAATACAATAACTAATTGTGCCTTTCAAGTACCGAAGCACCCATTTCACTGCTGACCAGTGTTCTTTACCCGGATTTTCCATGTACCTGCTGACAACCCCAACTGCATGTGAAATATCTGGTCAAGTACAAACCATCACATACATTAAACACCCTAATACATTGGCATATGGAATTCGAGACATATAATCATTTTCTTCATCTGTATTAGGACATAAACTCGAAGAAAGCTTAAAATGGGAAGCTAAGGGACTGAAACAGGCTTCATATTATTCATGCCAAATCTCAAAAGTATTTTCTCAATATACTTTTGTTGTGATAGCCATAGCTTACCATTGCTCCTGTCTCTGAAAATCTCCATGCCCAAAATCTGTCTTGCTGCTCCTAGATTTTTCATATCAAATGTCCTTGCCATCTGAGCCTTCAACCTGTTGATTTCTTCTATGCTTTTGCTTGCTAAAAGCATATCGTCAACATACAATACCAAGATAATGAATATGCAATTATTCAACTGTTTGAAATAAACACAATGATCATATTCACTTATAACATATTTCTGACTCAACATGAAAGAATCAAACTTCTTATACCACT
>APFE030270074.1:0-12492 GCA_000404065.3 Pinus taeda
TTGAAAAAAAGTGGATGGTGATGAAGGACTCCGTCTAAGAGCAGACGACGTTGGTTATCACTTGAGACGGAGACGTATTCAAAGCCGTAGTTCTTACGACTTGTTCACTCCCTTGTTTCGACCTCTTCAACCTCTTCAAAAGTCAAATAACTCGGAGACGCCAACCACAATTAACGGCTGCGCATATGCACTCCACTGATCTGATCAGATCCGGTCCACGCCAATAACAGCTCTTCGCCATTACGGCCATGAATCAGTATTGCTGTTCGCCTTGGTATTTGACAATTTTTCAAACTGGCTGCACCACAGAGTGTGAGAATCTTTTAATTTTATATCCTTGAATATAGTTAAATAATGATTTTATCTAGAAATTTATTTCATTAATACTCTGCAGTCTAGGAAGGCAGCGACTATTCAATTTTGAAAAATTTTATCGATTTTGAAAGATTTTATCGATTTTTATCATATTTAAATAACAGGGATGAATTAAATCTTGAATTTAAAAGATAGATTTTATTGGATTTAAATGATATATATATTGAAAGGGATTTACTTTTTATTTATTTATTAAGTCACAAGAAAAACTTATATTTAAATAATAATGGTAAATTATATAAATTTAATTCAAATTTTATATATTACATAATTTCATTAATATAATAAAAATTTATTTTTGGATTTTCATATGAAAGATCATTTCAATGTTTTTTTCACAAATTGTTTAATGCTAAAATATATTATTAGAAAAGGTTTAATATAAAGTTGTATTATTACATTTAGATCTAAGTATTTTTATTTAGGAAGGAATTTAGATCAAAATATCTTTATCTATGAAGGAATTAAAAGATGAAGGAAGTAAAACACCCACACATAACACACAATTAAGATCAGTCCATTTGTTCGACTACAAGTTTTATAGAGTAGTTAGATTGTGAGTGTAAATTTTAAGTTGTTAAAGTTTGTTATGATTGTATTCGATATTTTTTTAATATATACTAGTTTTGTTGTATATATATATAATTTTAGTTGCTTTGAGTTCTTGTGGTTAAAGCACTTTTGTTATCAAGAAGTCACTAATTCAATTCTCTTGACACTCTCGGGGTGAGGCTCTATGTTTGGTCTAACAAAAAATGATATACTTAGTGGTTACCAATCTCTAGAAAATATATATATATATATGTGTGTGTGTGTGTGTTTAGTTGTTTATATATGTGTACAATAATTCATATCTATATTGATCTTGCTAAATTTTCCTGAGAATCTAACAATCGAGGAAATCATAACATAATTGTAAAACATGATGTTAATAAATCCCAATATCCATTTGTTATAAGTTTAGTCTTTTAATTTTTAAAAGATTCAAATACTATGCATTCAGTCTTGTCAATAGTAATGTATATCGATGATCCAAACCAATGCTAAAATATATGTTGTCAAATGTATATTTTATCTCTAAATCCTATATTGTATATAAGATTATGTAAATAATAATATAAACCATATTATATTATGTAAATAATAGTATAAACCATATTAATTAATCTAATTTCGAGTTATTATTGGTAACATTCAATAGTTTTAATTTGTCCATCTCTTATATGTCTTATAAGATATGTTTTTGAGGTTATCATGATTTCATTGTGAGCGTTAGTTGCAATTTCAAACCAAATTTAACATTCAATAATAAATTTTTGTTATGGCCATTTTGTTTTTTGGTTGTGATAAATATGTGCTTTTCTTTAATATAAATGTTTTATTGAAAGATAATTCTATTAATAAAACATTTGTTGTGAAAAGTTAATTTATTATCAAAAAAATGATTCTTGAAGGGCAAAATTTTAAGCATAACGTTTCTTGATAGGAAACATAAAAACCCAAAACGTCAAATCAAATTGCTTAACAAGTAAAAAGAAACCCAAATTCCAACCCTACGGCCAACTTCATCTTCCATTTTATTTAATTTTGTTTAATTAGTTCACCATGAGAGCATGATCGCTGTATGAGTGAAGCAACAACGGGTGATGGATCGTTTCATTAGCTTTGGCTGCACCCATCACCTTTTCTCCCATTAATTTTTTTATATTTAATATTATTATTTCTTTTATTATAATAATATTTATTTTTTATTTTAAATTTTTATAAATACAATAAAAAAAACTATTTTTTAATACACAATTATAAAAAAAATCTCTTTAATAAACATCCGTGGTCCATCAGTATTTGTATTTTATTTAAAAATATAATATAAATAATTCTTCATAATTAAAAAAATACAAAACTATTTAATATTTCATTTTATAATTTTATTTTATTTTAAGTTATTTATTTATTTATTTATTTATTATAATTATTATTATTATTTTTTTCTTTTCTGAGTAAAGACTATTCTATTAAGATTAAAAAGAGAAAAAATATGTACAAAGAGGATTGAACCTCTGAGGGAGCCATAGCCATCCCTCTATCAAAAAACCTTTGCAAATATTGTTGTTCCTTCTGTTTACAAAAGTAGTAATCATAACCTTAAAACCTGAACAACCCTATATAGACCCAAAACTAAATAGTATATAACTGATTACTGTCCTTTAGCATCATTACAAGAAAGGAGATCCAAAACAAAATCCATGCGTATGATCAACTACAAGATGGAGTTGTTTGGTACCGAGCACCCTGAGAAATAACCACGAAATCTGGAAATCCAAAAATTGATATACTATCCTGAAGCTGAAGGCAAATGGAATTAAACCTATTTAGGCTCACCAGTAGCAATATCATTGACCTTGTCGAGGGAGCGCTTCCAGGTAACCATCACCTCGTCTTCGACTTCCATCAAATTGCCTTCCGGAGGAGGCACTAGCTGCAAGACGCTTTCATAAAGGTTCACTCGCTCACAGGCAATGATATGCTCCTAAGGAGATTCCAGCTGAGTGCAGGCCTCTCCCTGATGATCCTCTTCATGCACCACAGTAGAAACCTTGAGGATAGCTTCCGCCAAGCTACTATGAGAAGCACTGGCATTCTTAGAAGGCGATTGATCCTTGGAGACTTCATCTGAGCTGGCGAGCTCATATTCTTCCTCTGAGAAGATGACCATGATTATGGCAGAGATGAGCAGTCTGTTGAGCCTGCTTTTGAATTTGAACCTGGAGGAATGCAGCAAACTGTTTAGGGAGAGACCAGACTCATATGAGGTCAGAGAAGAAGGCGAGGCCATGGCTAACGGGGATATGCGACGAGGTGCAGGGCTCCCCCGCCCACCCGGCCCTCCCCGGGATCGCGAATTACTCCTGCGCCTGGGAATGCCCCGTCGACGGGGGCCCATGATCAAATAAAACAGCGGAATGAAAAAGCTCAAAGACTGAGGGTAAGGGAAAAGTGACTTATAGCTTGAAGGAACCCAAAATGAAGACCAAACTTAAAAATGTAGCACCCAGACTCTGAGCTCACATGAGAAAGACCTGGCTAGCAGACAATGCCCATCCACAACCGAGTGAACCCAATGCCCAACCTAGACACCTACAACAGTGACAGAGACCAAATTTCTTATAGAGTATATGCCGAAGACTGACCTGAGACACCAGACACAAAAGGCGAAAGCTGATTTAGAGCGCTCAGCACCTACACAAAGAAGCAGAATAGAATTCCTTAGGTTGATCAACTGGGGACTGTTATGGGTCCATGGCGGCTTCCCCTAAGACCAGGACCACCAGAGGAGACCTCTGCTATCAGAGAGTGGACACACTGCGAAATATCTTAAGAGAACCAGAGCAAATGAAACCATAAGATTGCGCGCCATCGTATTAACCTCCATCTGCGTACCTTGGGCTCATGCCTGCATTAATGATAAATGAATTTCTGCCTTATACTGCCTAACCTTGCTTGTGGGCTTGCCAGTTGCCGGCTGCGCATGCATAAGCATTAACAGCTATTAAAGACACACGCATCCGGGTTAAATATTTATTTATAATTATTCAAAAATATATTTATTTTATTATTTTCATTTTAGATACATTTAATTTTATTTTTCAATTATTAAAAGTTTTATAAATGTTTTAAAAAACCACTTAATAAAGTTAGTTGAATTTAAAAATTAACTACCTTAATTATTTTTATAAACATAATATTTTTAATTGGAAAAATTAAGTTAATGGAATTTTTCTAATAATTTTGCCTTTTGTTTTAATATAGTAGAGTTAATTATTATTATTTTTTAATTCTTTCAAATAAATTTAATATAGTTTTAATTTTTTCTAATTTATAAATATTAAATTTTTATTTCATTAATTCTTTTAAATATTTTTAAATAATAGTTTTAATTTTTAATGAATATAGTAGATAATGTTATTGTAATATTTATTTATTATTAATAAAAAATTTATAATTTTTTGTTTTTATTTACTTTATTATATTTAATAAAAAATAATTTTTATTTATTTTTTTATATAAAAATAATCTTATTATATATACATGTAAAATTTAACTATATCTTAGAAAATTTAGAATTCAAATATTTAAAATATGGATAAAGAGGAAAAAAAAAAAGTTAATCAATGTACAATGAGCATCAACTAAAATGAGATTGAGATTTGTTCATTTTCTTTGACTTAAATAGTTGCCTTCCCCCCATCGCTATAAAGTAGCACAACCACATCAACAAATTAATTATTAAATTTGATAAAACCTTAAAAAATTAAACATAATTAAAAAATAAAAATTCAAATAAAACATGTATCTATAATAACTTCATAATTAAAATAACTATATAAAATAACAAAAATTATTAAAATAACCATCTAAATTATAACTAAAATTAATTACAAATTAGCACAACCATATTAGTAAATGAGGTTATATATGTCAAAGACTTATGATCATTGTGATTATTATTATAATTATTTAACATTAAACATTATTACTATTAATTTTTTTGTGTAATTTATGCTACTTCTATTATTGTACAAAAAAGGTTACGAAAAAGCTTACATACGCCAAGTTGAGATGGTTACAGCTGGACTTAAACACTGGAAGAAGAGACCATAACACCGTCCATGACTAAAAGACTATAAGACTGAAAGACAGAAGGATTGACAAGTGGACACAGACCAGAACCCATTGAAGGCCAGACCGCTTGACACATTCCAAAACTTCCTATCCCGGCCTTTGCGAGGAGATACAAACATACATACATATAATGATAGACATAGATGCATATGTAGACTAAATTCGACCTGAACATACCTGAAAGGAACAAAACTAACCCACAGCAAACGCTGCACACTGTGGCAGCCAAACACATAACCTGAAACCGCAGTAGCAACCTCCAAAACCACGGGGACACGAGCTCAAGCATACACGGAGGTGGATGGTTTCTCCTCAACAATTCTGCAACCATATTGATCGGACGCACTCGTGTCTGTGTAGGGAGCATCATCCTTTGCCGGCTTGCTTGGACCCACCACCGCACCCGAGGCTTCCGCAGGCTACAATCTTGGACATTGAACAGGAGAAGGTGGCCTAGGCTCCGCCGGGACTTCTGGAGAGGCTGCGTTTTCGCACTTCTCAATCCGCACTGATACAAAATATGTGGCATTATCCAGGGAACATGGGAACCGAAAGCAGGTTGAGGGGTGAGAGCTGTGCGAGCACACAGCTACACGGCCTCGGCCTCTTCCTCTACCTCGGACCCGCCTTGCCCCATGGGAGCTGACTTCATCAGAGGGGGAGTCCAGTGAGGGAGAGGAACGTTGAGGGGAAGCTCTTCCTCTAACTCCTCCCAGAGACCCACCCCTACGACTGCTAAGGCAGAGCCGTTCACGTGGCATTCTAGAATGTCACTGAAAAAGAGGCTGCACAAAAAACTTGTTTGCCACCCGCCACACTTCACAAAGAACCAATTGACCTTGCCTAGAGACGGAGAATTGGACAGAAGCACGAAGGGCGAGGAGTAAGACTCTGAAAGAACACAGAGGGGCTAGACAAGACTTACCACAGAGCGCTGAACCAGAGAGTTACCCTGAGCGCCAAGGGGCGCAATGCGAGCATACACTAAAACACACTGAAGCTTGCCGATAAGAGAGCCACGGCACTCCAACGAAGAGACCAAGGCCTTCTGTGCAGAGCGCCGAGATCTGAACCTTAGAGTTCGCTGCCAGGGCTCAAGCGTCAGCGTCAAATCCCAAAAGCCAAGCATCCACAACCATATGACACAATGAACAGTCCGCAGATGCAGCGTACCCAACAAAGGCTGGTTCTTAAAGAGCTGCAGAGAGACATTCCAAGCTCTGAACATTCCAACGCAGGCCGACTGCAGGTGAAGCACCAGAGAGACGAATCGAAGGCGCGAGATAAAGCAGCTAACGACAATTTGCAGGGTAGCATTTAGAGCTGCATTCATTTTATCAGGACGGGGGTGGCAGGCCCAAAGATTGCCCATACAGCTGGCGGATCTGGGCTGCCACTTGCCCAGTGGGAGGGCCGCCCCCTCATTAATAGCCACATTAATCACCCGCAGCCGGGGATTGAATATCTTGAATTGCCAAAGAGTGGCATTCTTGTTGGAGTTGAATATCCTCTAAGTCATTGAGAGTGCCTGAGTAGGGAGGGCGATGCAGGTCAACCCCTTGGTTGGCCAATCTATCTGCTACCTGGTTGGCGGAACACTTTACATGCTTAAAGATGATGTAATTGGGATGCCTGAGCCTTTCTTCCAGTATTTCAAGCCTGCTGAGCAATCTCCAATTGGATGCAATTTTGGCAGTTGAGGTTCCTGCTTGAATTCTAGTTGCTGCATTGATGAGGATCAGGGAGTCTCCCTCTACTTCTAGCGGGTGGAAACTGTGTTGATCAGTAATGCAAATTCCTTTCCATAAGCCTTCCGTTTCCGCGACATTGTTAGTATCTTTGCCTATCGAGCCATAGAATATATGCTGAATTATTCCTTTGTCGTTTCTGATTACTCCTCCATAACCTACTGGTCTAGGATTCCCTTTAACTGCACCGTCAAAGTTCAGTTTGAAAGAGGATATGGCAAGGGGGGACCAATGCACAGGGGAGACGGATTTGGGAGAGGGTCTGGAAAGATCAGAGGGGGCACATGATAGATTAAGATTCCATGATTTCCGGATGAGCTGCTCTTGAGGGGAAGTTGGCCAATCGGTTACTTGCCATGAACGAAGCGCCAAGGTTTCTTGGATATTTTGCTTTAAAAGTAACCAGAGGATTTCATAAGGACGGTTACTATTGTTGAAGATTCTGTTGTTCCGTTCCTTCCATAAGGTCCAGTAAAGAAACGCTGGAATGAGATTCCATAAAGAATTCAGAAAGGGGGTTTGATACAGAAGCTTGGGCCAGGTTCTCAGAGTGTTTGCTATGTCCCCCTAACGGTTTCCTACTCTTTGATTGCATAGGTCGATTTTCTCCCAGAGCTGAGCCGCAAGGGGGTAGGTCTCCATAAGATGCAAAATGGTCTCCGATTGGAGAGAGCAGTTTAGGCATCTTGAGGGGCCAATGAAGCCCCTTCTTTGTAGATTATCCCACGAGAGGATGCGCTTTTTGCTTAAGAGCCAAAGAAAGGTAGAAACCTTGGGCCATAGTTTGGACTGCCAGATGTTATTCCATAGCTGATCTTTATCGGTATGGCCTTGCGCATAACATAAAGTATAAGCTTCTTTGGTAGTGAAGGTTCCTTTTGTAGAGCCTCCCCATCTCAGTTTGTCTTGCTGGTTTGGCTGCTTGATTTTCCTGTGACTTAGCTCTTGTTCAATGTCTGCGAAGGTCTCGCCATGCCAATCTGCCTGCCAAGAGCTAGCGGGCTTCCACTGTTGGAAATCTTGAGGCTCTTGCTCCTGCCAGAACTGAGAAACATTAATAATATTGATGCGCTGCATGTGGGCCTGCCAGAGGGGTTTATGGAAAATTGAGGCAAGTGTTGGGAGCTGCTGCCAAGAATCCTCCCAAAATCACGTTGAATTCCCCGAGTGAACTTCCCAAAAGCTGTTCTCCTGAATGAAGGCACTATGAATTTTGGCTGCATTTCAAATCATGGAGCCTAAGATGCTGGGACTGATTCTGATTAGTTCATCCCAATGACTTCCTAGCGCATATTTGGCTTGCCATAGCTTTGCCCAGGGAATTTGTGGTTTTACTAACCAATTCCACCAAACTCTTGCTCCCATGGTGGAGTTGCTGTGAAGGGGATCCCATAGTCCTAGTCCACCATTAGATTTCAGTTGGTAGACATCTGTCCATTTAACAAGGGCCCATTTCCTGTTGAGCCCTGTAGATCCCCATAGAAAGCTCGTTTGAAGGTTACAGATTGCTTTGAGGACCCATTTGGGAGCTGCTAATTTAGAAAAGAGATATAAAGGCAGAATGAGCTGACTAGCTATGTTGAGCGATCTGTAGGTCCAAGAGGAAAGCCTGGCTTCTAATTTGTCCAGTAGCGTACGCCAAGATGCATGCTTGAGAGTAGAGACCATTAGAGGGGCGCCCAAGTATTTGGAAGGAATTGAGGCAATGGAGAATCCAAGGATGCGTGCAACATTTCTTTGAGTGGAGATAGGGGTGTTGAATAAGAAGAGCTGGGATTTGGATGCATTGATCGAGGTACCAGAGGCTTCAGAGAACAGCTCAAGCAGTGCTTTAAAGGTTTTGGCTTCAGAAGACAAAGGATGACCAAAGAGCATCGTCTCATCAACAAACTGTTGATGGGATAAGGGGTGGATGCCGTGAAGCGCTATGCCTTTAATCGCTTGAGAGGAAATAGCATGATGAAGGAGACGACTGAGACCTTCCGCCATGAGAACAAAGATGAAGGGGGAAAGGGGGTCCCCTTGACGAATGCCTCTCGATGAACGGAAGGGCGGAGAAGGTGAGCCATTGAGGAGAAATGAGAAGTAGGGAGAGGTGATGAGGTTCATAATCCAGCGGGTCGAGGTGGCATTGAAGCCGAAGGCTAGCAGCATTTGATGGATATATTCCCAACTGAGCTTGTCAAAAGCTTTGGAAAGATCAAGCTTCATGATCATGCTCAGTTTTTTAAGTATTTTTAAGGAGTGAATCACCTCATTAGAAAGGATAATGCCGTCCATTATCTGATGCCCCTCGACGTATCCCGTCTGTTCCGGAAGGATGAGAAGAGGTAGTTTAGGTTTAAGCCTATTTGCCACCACTTTAGAGATGAGTTTATAGATGACATTACAGAGGGAAATCGACCTAAATTTGTAAGTCTTTTTTGCTTCTTCCCCCTTAGGTACTAGAGCAATGAAGGTGGAATTAAGGGAGGGTAGGAGCCAGTGCATAGAACGAGATTCATCCACCAATTCCCATACTTCTGTACTGATTAATTCCCAGAACTCATGAAAGAAATTGGAGGTGAAACCATCAGGTCCAGGAGCCTTACCATCTTTTAGCTGAGCCATTGCTTCTTCTACCTCCTGCATGGAAACTGGTTTTAGTAGATTTTGATTGAGATCTTCCGTGATTAGCTTGGGAATGTGCTGCGTGACTGCTCTGATGGCTACTAATCTAATCCTTGTCTACTCTTTAAGCGCTTCCTGGAAGTAATCCTTGAGTTCCTTTTCAATGTCTTCATGCTTTTCTAATTTCTCCCCTTGACTGTTGTTAATGAAAGCAATATTGTTGTGCATTCGTCGTTGAATGGTGGAGCGATGAAAGAATTTTGTATTCTTTTCCCCTTCCTTTAGCCATCTTATTCTAGACTTTTGGCGCCAAAGGATCTTCTCTTGTAACCTTCGAGCCTCTAGTTCAGTCCAGAGGGATTTCTCCTTATCTGCAAGCTCTTTTGTTCTGCCCTCTAGGATAATGGCTTGCTGAAGCGTACACATACTCTGCTCCAATTTTTGCCGGGAGTCCATAATGTTCCCAAATTGGGTTTTGTTCCAGACTTTAAGCACTTGCTTGGGGTGTCTGAGTTTCTATTGGAATTGGAACATCTTTGCACCTTCTATGGGGGAAAAGGATCTCCATGCCGTTCGAACCACCTCTTTGAAGTCAGGATGAGTGGACCAGAAGGCTTCATAGTGAAAAGGACGATTGCAATGTTTACCCGAACATGTCCATTGCAGCATTATGGGCCAGTGATCCGAACCACCTTGAGGTAAAATGGATGCGTGAAAATCTCCTCCTAGATGAATAACATTATCTGAAATGAGAAAACGATCGAGCCTAGAAGCAATATTGTGTAAACCTCTGTGTTTGTTTGTCCATGTGTATGTGCCATTAGAGGTTTGGATGTCTATGAGCTGATTGCTTTGAATGAAATCTTTGAATCCTGTGCTGTCATCATCTAACTTCATGCGCCCTCCTTTTTTTCCCCTAAATTAGTGATGATATTGAAATCTCCCCTGTTGAACCATAGAGGGAAATTCCTGGAAGAGTTCAGAGCTGTTAGCGCATCCAACACTTCTAATTTGTGTTGTGAGTTTTCCGGAAAGTAAGTGTTGGTAAGAAGACCGTGCGCATCCGTCCTGATGAGATGAAATGTAGCTTGAATGAAATGATAAGTTGCATGGAAATCTTGAAGCATAAGGATCTGCGGGTTCCATAATATTGATAGCCCACCGGAGGCTCCTATCGTATCCACTGAAACTGAACGACTCCTGCTCCAGGCTTTGTTGAGGATCCTTTCGAGGGCCGTATTAGTACTTTTTGTTTCTTGTAGAAAAACTACAGCTGGTTTCTCTAACCGTATCATGTTTTTTAGCATCCTGTGTTTTGAGGGGCTATTGAGCCCATGCATGTTACAGGAGATGAGCTTCATGAGGAACAATGTGGTTGGGGCTTGTAGAACTTTGTCAACTTTGGGAATCTTCATGATTCCATTAAGATTTCTCCTAGAATGATGGTTCTTTGCAGATCGGTTTTGCGCCCTCTCTTCTTTGTCTATGTTAAGATTTTTTTTCCATCCCATGGACTACCTGCTTGTATTCCTAGGCATTTGTTGTGTTGAGCTTTGATTAGAACCCCTTCTAGTCTATCTATTTTCCAAGGGGGTATTGAATTATATTCTTTTTGCTTGCATGAAGTTTCAAGTTTGAGAATATCTAGTCCGTCTAGACTTACATTCTCTGGGTCTTCCTCCATTATTACAGGGGTATTCTGTAGATCTTCTGTGACCCCCTCTTGCAGGCTAAGTGCTAAAGCTGCATCGAGCTCCATAGTCGAAGGTTGCATGTCAGCGTCTAGAGCCACCATTTTTGAATTCAAGGAAAGAGGGAAACTGAAGGGCACTGAGGATGACGGATCCAGGGGATTTTTGTGATTCTGATAGGGGGACGGTCGAGGTGGGGAGACTTGAGGGTCTTTAGGCACATTATCTGAGGGATCCAGAGGGGTGAGGATTTGAAATCTATTCTGGGATTCAGCCTTTTTAGGACTGGGGGGAGCAGCAGAATGTTTTTTGGCATGCCTACGGCGATTGGGCACTTTAGTGAAACCTTCAGAGTTTTTATTGGTCTCATTAGCAGAAGATTGGATCTGAATAGTCAGTGGATAATCCCTGAAAATATGGCCATGCTCATGGCATCTATGGCATCGAAAAGGGATATGTTCATAATCTATTGGTTGAATCCATTCAAAATCATCATGGTAGAGACTTACCAAGTCTGCAAGGGTCTTCTTAAGATGCATCTGGATGCAGATCCTGGCATAGGAGGTGAATCTTCTATTTTTGGTTTCCTCTGCAACTTTGATGAAGGTGCCAATGCTATCTCCGATGTCCTTTAAAGTTTCTTCTCTCTAATACTCTGAAGGAAGGGAATACATGCGAATCTAGACTGGAGCGTGACTAAGATCTTCTGTATCTGGATTGAACCTAGGTTTCCAATCACGCAGGAAGAGACCCGCTGAGTTGAAGAAATAGGGACCTCCCTCAAATATTCAAATTTTATCCTCCACGAAGTTGAATATTGCAGTGAAGAAGCCTTTGGGGCCTAGTAGCATCGAGACTTGTCCTTTGGGCTTCCATTTTGAGGCGATCCATCCGTGTAGGGCCTTTTCAGTTGGCCAGAAGCTAAGAAATTTTCCAATGAGTGCGTGATCTTTCATATATTGTATTTCTCCGTTGATTCGGTGACTGGGAAGCTCAACTTTGATTCGTTCTGTGGCTTTTGGGATGCAAGTTGTCGAAGTCGCCTTTGGTTGTGATGCTCCTGGAACATTTTCCTCATCCTCACATGTAACTGGATGTTTCACTGCTGCGTTAGGTTGTGCTAAGCTATGAGCTTGGTCGAAGGAGTGACCTGGAGGAAAGGGTGGAGTCAAGGTAGCTGCGTCGTCCGCTGGAAAATCGTTTGAAGGAGGGGGGGGGGGAAGGATCCGGCCCCTCCCACCGGGGAGGACATGACGTGAGGTTTAACAGAGGCCCGAGGATAGATCTGTTGGCGACTCTGTGAGGTAAGACATTCTGGAAGGTGCAAGGGGAGCAGGGGGCGTAGACCTGAGCATTGGCCGTAGAGTACAGAGTGCAACAGGCCA
>APFE030270074.1:12817-27020 GCA_000404065.3 Pinus taeda
ATAATATTGGCTATAAATTGAATAATAATATTAATTAATTAATTAATAATAATAATAATAATAATGGTAATTAATTAAACTATATCCTTTCTTGCATACATAGAGGCTTTGCAACCTGCGAGATCCGCTTTTCACGTGTTCTGAACCTGCGAGCGCGTCTGCTCTCTGTGAGTCCCAATCCCTGCGGACATGTCCGTTGGGGTCTTTGCTTCAAGCTGTGGCCGAGTTGGCTAGATATGCTGCCCTTCATGGAGGAGTTGACTCCCCCTCAGGGGTCTTCCTCCCCTACTGCGCCTTCCGCCACTGAGGCCTTTAGAACCTTGCTGGCCTCTCTTCCAAAGAAGAAATCTGTGGAAGATGCGAAGTTTATGAAAAGACTTGAAGATATCCCCAACATCACCCTTCTGCCTGAAGGTCTAATTCAAGTAGCCTTGTCCCTTGTAGATCGTGCCTTGGTCGATCAGTTCACAGGACTATGGCCTTCCCCAAAATCAACTGAGAACTGGGTTGCTAGGAAGTGGGCTCCGTTGATAAAAAATAAGGTAACCTCTTATTTCCTTGGAAGAGGATATTTCTTATTTCAATTTTTTGCAAAAGAGGACAAATATCTCATTTTTAGGAATGGCCCCTACTTCATGGGCCCCCAAGGTCTGTATTTAAATAAATGGATATGAGACTTCGATCCGGCAGTGAATGTGCCTACAACGGTCCCGGTATGGGTAAGACTCCCCAATCTTACCATCCACTGCTGGAACTGGGACTCTCTGAAACATATAGGAAACTCTCTTGGGAAATTCATTGACAAGGCCAATACAAAGATCAGTATGATTGTGCTAGAATTTGTGTGGTAGTAGATCTGGAGGTCGGACTATCAGTACCCGTTAAAATAGTTGTAGGTCCATGGACTCATGTATAGAAACTAGATTACGAACAGTTGTCGTTCAAATGCCAGAAGTACCATGTCTACGGACACTTTGCCAGAGACTGCCCGTCCAAACGGGTGGAAGAAAAAGGGAAGGAAGAAGGGTGGAATCAAGAAAAGCATCCCAAAACTTCACACAAGAAGAATGCAAATGCAAATACGAAAGCTCCCCAAGTGGGCCCTGTTCAGAAACCATCCATGGAAAGTGAACGAAAAAAATTTGAGATCCTTGGACCTAAAATTGTGATCATGCAGGAGATAGAAATCCCTAAGGAGACCCCTCCATCCAAAGCCTCCCCCTCCAAAAGCGTACCAGAGAGATCCATAGAGAGGTTATTAGATGAAGAAGAGGAAACCCAAGAGTCCAAGGAATCGGAGGAAGAAGGGGAAATAGGTGAATCCCAATCTTCCCCTAGAATATCTATAAGAGGACGCATGTTAGCAAAGGAAAAAAGAGAACAAGAAACTTATAAGGACAAGCTTCAGGGCAGCTAGCCAACGCTAGAGAAACTCCTAGAAAAAACCCCAAAGATGAAGAGGATCCAAACTCAGATCTCCAAGAGAGCTCACCACACCAAAAGTAAATGATGAAAATAGTCTCCTGGAATTGTAGGGGAATGGGCACCAAAGACAAGGAAGAATCAATGAACAACTTAATAAGATTGGAAACCTGGGACATCCTTCTCATCTAGGAGTCTAAATTGGAGGATTCAGCCTTCCTCTAGGCAAGCAAAAAATTTTGGAAGAAAGAAGGAGCGCATGCAACCTCTGCCATGGAGCTTTGGGAGGACTTGGGTCGCTCTAGAACCCTAACAAGTTCTCATTAATCTCTAAGTCCCTGAACACTCATTGGTTTTTTTTTAAAATGCAACACTTAGAATCTAAGGAAATTATTTTCCTATTCAATGGTTATGCTCCTAACAATACAGGTGAGAAAAAATTATGTTGGGACTCTATCAAAAACTTGGCAGATCTAGAAAAACTAGAGAACAAAATCATAGTCGGAGACCTCAATCTCACCCTCCTCTCGTTAGATAAAAGAGGAGACAGCATCGTCAGGGATTCGGCAAGAGAACTGGTGGAAGACCTCATGCAAGATCAGGATCTGATAGACATTAAGCCGACTACGGGAAACCTCACTTGGTCAAATAAGAGAGTTGGCCCGAGATACATAGCGACAAGACTTGACAGATTTTTGGTCGAAAGCTCCGTCCTTCTTCTTGGGCTAGAAGCTAGAATGCAAATTCTTCAAAGAAGCATTTCAGATCACAAGCCCATCAGCCTTGAGCTACTGACCCCCAAGGATCTGGGGCCTATACCTTTCAGATTCAGCTCTCTTTGGATTAAAGAGACAAAATTTATGTCAAAGGTCAGAGATTGCTGGAAAGAGCAAGTCAAGGGATCTGCCTTTTTTATGTGGGAGGAAAAACTCAGAAGAGTTAAAGTTATGTTGAAAAATTGGGCTAAGACCCTGGCCAATCCTACTGCGAAAAGGAAAAAAATACAAAGTTCTTTAGAAAGTCAACATCTCCATCTTGAAGCAGTCGATATCACTAAAGATGAGTTGGAAAAGGAGGCCAAACTCCAACAAATTTTCCACAAGGCCCGTATGGCAAAAGAAGAATATTGGAGGCTCAAGTCCAGGAGCCTTTGGCTCAAATCTAGAGATAGAAACTCCTCCTTTTTCCATAAACAAGCCCAAGCTAGGAAAGGCCATAACTCCATCAATAAAACAAAAGAAGACAATTGCGTAATGAAGGATTTTACCAGGATAAGAAAGGCAGCCTCAGAGCACTTTGAGCAGCTGTATAGAGAAGATTCAGGAGCTGATCTAAACGCTACTCTGTTGGATGTTGTCGCTAGCCTTATCACCTCCAAAATGAACCAGGCACTTGGAGGCAAAAACACACAAGAGGAAGTCAAGGAGGCTCTATTCGCAATGGATCCCGATAAAGCTCTGGGACCAGAAAATTTTACGCCTAGATTTCCTCAGACCTGTTGGTAGATTGTAGAGAAGGAGTTCTTTAAAATGATCTAGAAATCCCAAGACTGTTAGAAGATTGGAGGCTGTGCAAATTCAACCTTTCTTTCCCTCATTCCCAAAGAGAAAGGAGCAAACTCTTTTAGCAGATTTCACCCAATTTCCTTATGCAATATTGGGTACAAAGTGATAGCTAACAGGTTGAAAAGAATTCTTCCCAAAATCATCCTGGATAACCAAGGTGGATTTACTCATGGCAGGCAACTGGTGGATAATTTCGTTCTAGTTCAAGAGGCGATTCATTCCAGTGTACACGAAAAGGAAAAGTGTATGGTTATTAAATTAGATCTAGCAAATGCTTTTGATTGTGTTAGACATAGTTTTTTGTTTGAGGTGTTGCAAAAACTGGGGTTTGGTCAAAATTTCATCAGGTGGATTAGAGCCTATATTTCGGAGCCTTGGATTGCCCCCTTGGTGAACGGAAGGGCTGCTAAGTTCTTCAAAGCCACTAGAGGGCTGAGGTAGGGGTGCCCCCTTTCACCCCTCCTATTCATTCTACAGGCCTCTATTCTCAGTTTTTATCTTCAAAGAAAGTAGCAAGATCAACACTTCGTTGGCCTGTGCATTGCTGGAGGGGTTAAAAGCATCAATCACACCCTCTTCACGGATGATACTCTACTGCTAGGGGTTGCATCTCTTCATTCAGCAATCAAATTCAAAGAAGTTCTAGAAGATTACTGTAAGGTCTCAGGTAGTGTTCTAAATAATGGCAAATGCCATATCTACTGTTGGAATATTCCTGCTTCAACTGCAAGCTCCATTGCTAGATGCCTCGGTTTTGCAGTCTCAACTTCTTTGTCCTCATTTAAATATTTGGGACTACCCATCTTCCACAAGAGGGCCTTGAGTAAAGATTGGTATCCTCAATTAGAAAAATTTAAAGCAAAAATGCAGGCCTGGGGATCCTCTTGGCTCAACATAGCTGGAAAATGAGTGCTCATTAAAGAAGTACTCAACAACCTTCCGTTATTCAAATTCTCAGTTCTATTGGCGCCTATGGGAATCATCAAAAAGGTGGAGGAACTAATCAAAATGTTTTCCTAGAAAGGAAGCAAGAAAAACGAGAAGAGAATTTCTCTAGTTAATTGGGAAACAATCACCAGACCAACTCAGGAGGGAGGACTAAACTTCAAAGATCTCAGTGTCCAAAACTTAGCCATGGGAGCCAAATTGATTTGGAAAATCATAGCTCCAAATCCTGGTTGGGTGCAAGTTGCTTTGTTGAGGAAGTACTTCAGAGGACTGAGACTTAGATGCCTGGATCAACCAAAGAACCATTTCAAAACTCCTCTCAGCACGTTCATCAATAGAACTGGTTCGTTGATAAGGAATCATTCCTTCTGGATTCCAGGCAATGGAAAACGCATCCACCTCTGGAAGGACATTATATTGAATAGACCGCCACTGGCAGAATCGAAAGGCATGCCTAAGTTACAGTGCTGGATGTTAGAGGCCAGCATAAACACATTGTAGGATCTCTCAATCTTGAATGGCGATGTGTGGTCAGGTTGGAAACAACTCCCAGTTCCACCCAACTTACGATCCGATCTGGAAATGTTCACCACGCAGTTACATGGGTTGGCTCTGATTCATATAAGAAGGAAGGATGCGAGAGGCTAGGGATCAAATTGAGCAAGTTACTCGGTAGCCCAGGGCTATGCTAAATGCCTTGAGCAGCCTCACATGCCTCCCAATCCTACCCCCTGGGTTGGCATCTATAAAATACCTTCAATTCCTAAAGTAGATCACTTCTGCTAGCTTCTCTGCCACCAGAAAATTATAACTGAAGATAGGCTAAAGAAAAGGGGCATCTATGGGCCTTCTAGATGCTCTCTTTGTAAGGAAAACTTAGAATCTGAGTTCCACCTCATGATCGAGTGCAAGTTCGCAACTTCCATATGGCAGGAGCTACTTGTTTCCTCGAAGCATAAATTCACCTTCCCCTCCTCAGTCTCAGATCTATTTGCGGGCTGGATGGCCAGATATCTAGGCTCATCCCCAGAAAATAAAACAATCAAGTCAGCGTGGAGTGCTCTACCCAAATTCATCAGCTGGCAACTCTGGCTAGAAAGGAATAGAAGGATATTCTGTAATAAGGAATAGGACTTCAAAATAGTTGCCAACTCAGTAAAAAGTCAGCATATTGAGTGGCTGGAAGACAAAGGAGACGATTCAAATTTAAGCCAGTAGGACATAGATCTGGGAACTTCCCTAAATTTCAAATTTCCAAAATTGAACAGCTCTCCTCCATCTTGCAAAGAATGGCAAGTCAGGAAAAATGAAGCATATTTCCAAACTTGGCTATCCAAACAATCTCTTCCCTCTCTCTTCTTTGATGGGGCACCCAAAGGGAATCCAGGTACTGCTGGAGCCAGAGGTCTCATCATAAATCCAGATCAAATAGCTGAGCACAGATTCGCTTGAGGATTAGGCCATTTCTTAAGCATACAAGCTGAAGTGATGGACCTTTTCCAAGGAATCAAATTCCTCAAAGAGTTGGGCTACAAGGAGGCAAATGTCTTTGGAGATTCCCATGTGATCATCCAATCAATGGCGACCAACTCTAATCCAGGGGACCTGCAGCTTGCAAGGATAATTACAAGGATCAAAGGCATTGCAAAGTCCCTGAATCTGAAATACTTCCATGTTTTGAGAACAAATAACAAAGAAGTGGACATCGAGGCAAACAAGGTAGTCCATTTAGTTGCTGGTTCTTTTCTCAGAGATAATGAAATCCTTTGGGATCCAATCCCCTAAAGAGCCATGTTCTATTGCATCCTTTTGCAACAGTTTGTTTGTATTTTTCAGCTTGGGAAATTAGCAACAGAAGTACACTATATTAAATGTAAAAAGAGGAGCCTGATAAGAGTAGGCGTTATATTCCTCTGGCTGAAAAGACATGCAGAGATTTTCCTCTTCTTTTGTAACTGAATTTGTGGCTCTTAGCCACTCAGTTATTGAAATCCCATAACTGTTTTTGTAAAAAAAAATAAAAAAATAATGGTAATTAATTAAATAACAATATTAATCAATAATAGTAATATTGTTAATACTAATAATTAATAAATATGTGTTATTTTTTGAATTCAAATTTTTGTGATCCATATTATGTTAAGAAGAGTTTTTTCGGTAGAAATCACATAGGAGGAAATTTTGCTGACGCGTTTTGAATTAGCTAGTGTGGTTCATCATAAGGACCAGATGAAGATGCATATCATGACACAGGCTTAAATAGAGGGTGATGTAGAGACCAAAAGATCATATAGCCGCTAGTTTATGAAAATTAATATTTTAATAATGATTATTAAGAACAAATAATATTCCTATAATGGAAGAAAACTCACACAGAGCAATATATTCATGATAATTCTTATCATTTCCTGGCTCAAAAGCTTGTTTTCTTAATACTTTAGAAACTAGAGCTTTAAGGGTTTCTAATGATAACCATCTCAATGAGGAGAAAGCACACATCTTGAGTGTTTTCTTTAATAATGGGTATAGTATACACCAATGTACTAAGGTTTTCATCAAAGTCAAAAAAGGTCCTAAGGCTAAGAAAGAAACCAAGGATCATTTTTCCGGGGTTCATCTCCCTTTTAGCCAAGGAACTGCACACAATATTGTGAGGATACTAAAGAAGCATAAGGTTCATGCAAACTTTAGGCCTCTAAATACCATTTAAATCTCCCTAAGATTCGTTAAAGACCCTATGGATCCCAAAAATATGAAAGGTGTTTATGTTACCCCTTTATCTTGTGGGATTCCCTATATTGGTGAGACTGGTTGCTCGATTAATCAAAGGATACGTGAGTATGAAGCTAACATCAAACATTACAGGACCTGCTCCTCTAATTTGGCAGAACATGCAGAAAAATCTAGGCATCCCATCTGCATTGAGGAAGCCCATGTCATTGCCAAGGTTAGTCATTTCCCTCTTCGTAAATTCAGGGAGGCCTTAGAAATCGAAAAAAGGCCCAATAATTTAAATTTAGGTGATGGTTGGAATATTAGTAGAAGTTGGGTCCCTGCCATGTCCTCCTAGTTTGTTTATGTTTGCGGAATTTTTTTTTAGGGTTTGACGTTTCTATTTATGATTTTCTTTTTGTTTCTATATAGGTATTTGCATTTAATGTTAATATTTTTTTGATCTATTTTCTTACCTTAAAAAATAAGTAAAATAAAATAAAATAAAATTTGTCCTCCCTTTTGATTATTATGTTTTTTAATTTTAGTCTCATTTAATTATTATTTTTGTTACCATGTTCCTTATTTTTACCATGTTCCTTATTTTTGGTTGACTATGATTGTTTTATGTTACTTATATATATATATATAATGATTTATTATTAATTATACTATTATTTATTCTTAAACTATTCCATTATAGGGAATATTATTTGATCTTAATAATTCAGTATTAAAATATTATTTTTCATTAAACTAGTCATTATATAAAATTATATTAATAATAATACCCTCCATTTTGATTGCTCTTGTTTTTAATTTATTTCTTTTAATTATAAGTTTTGGTATAGGATCCTGACTCCATAATCAGTCCTTACTTCTATTTATTTATTTATTTTATTTTTAATTTTAAACTCTATCTCATGTATTTGGATTTGAATTGGATTGTGTTTCTTATTAATGTTTGCATTTTTCTATCTTTTCTAATATATTATATTATTTCTATCTTAATTATTATTATGAATTATAATTTATTATTCTTAAAACTAAATCGTTACATTACCCATATAGGAAAATATTTATTTGATCTTAATAAGGCATTATTAAAATGTTAATTTTCATAAACTAGGAGTTATATAATCTTTTTGTCTCTACATCAGCCTTTATTTAAGCCTATACCATGATTTGCATCTTCATTTGCTCCTCATGATGAACCACACTCGCTGATTCGAAACGCATCAGAAACATTTTCTCCTATGTGATTTCTACCAAAAATAAAACACTTCTTAATAAACGTGTTAGTCAATAATTTAGTCACATGATTAATTAATAAATATTAATAATAACTAATTCATTAATTTATATTTCATTCATTATTAATAAAATTCATTAAATAATTCAATCATTCAAAATTAATAAATAATAATAATAAAACCATTATAGATTAATTTGACGATATTAAATTAATTTAATATTATTCCCTTCGGCTTATATTATCAATCTCTTGGGTTTATTAATCTAGGGGCTTATATTCCTAAGGTTTAATATTATTCACTTAGGTTTATAATGTATTCGGTTTTTAGTATTTGCCCCTATAGTTTATTATTCCCTGGGTTTTTAATATTGATAATGGCCAACCATAGTCAACCATGTTTTATAAACCCAATCATGCTCAACCATTACCAACCATATTTTATAAAATCAATTGTGGTCAACCATGGTTAATCATGGACAACCGTTATTCTACATTGCATTGTGACAAAGACTGTCTCATTATGAAAATTAATCATTGTCTCAACGATGATCCAACGTCGCATATGACAAAGATTATCTCAATATGTTAATCATGGTCAACCATGATAAACCATGACTAATCATGGTCAAACATGGTAAACCATGTTCAACGAGTTTTATAAAATCAAACATGGTCATCCATGATCAATCATGGTCATACATCGCATTGTCACAAACATTGTCTTGATATGAAAAGCAACCATGATTATGCATGGTAAACAATGGTCCAAAGTTGCATTGTGATAATGATTTCCTCAATATGAAAATCAACCATGGTCAACCATGTTTATTTTAGTGTTTATAATATTTATCTTAGGGTTTATGTACCTTGGCTTTATAATATTAGTCCCTTGGGCTTAATATTATTCCATTTGATTATAATCCCTTGGGTTTATTATTCCCTTGGGTTTATAATATCAATCATGGTCAACCACGGTCAATCATAGCCAACCATGGTTGAATGTTGCATAGTGTTAATGATTGTCTCAATATAAAAATCAACTATGGTCAACCATGGTCCAACATCACATTGTGACAAATATTGTTTTGATGTAGAAATCAATGATGGTCAAACATGGTCCAATGTTGCATTATGACAAGGATTATCTCAATATAGAAATCAACCATGAGCAATCATGCTTATTTTAGGGTCGTAATATTTATTTTAAGGTTTATATACCTTGCGGTTATCATTTTTATCCCTTGAGTTTATAATATCAATTCCCTGGGTTTATAATCCATTCGGTTTTTAATATTGACCCCTATGGTTTATTATTCCTTGGGTTATTAATATTGATCATGGTAAACCATGGTCAACCATGTTTTATAAATCCAATCATGCTCAACCATGACCAACCATATTTTATAAAGTCAATTGTGGTCAACCATGGTTAATCATGGACAACTATTATTCTACATTGCATTGTGACAAAGATTGTCTCAATATGAAAATTAATCATTGCCTCAACGATGTTCCAACGTCGCATTATGACAAAGATTATCTCAATATGTTAATCATGGTCAACCATGATAAACCATGACTAATCATGATCAAACATGGTAAACCATGTTCAACGAGTTTTATAAAATCAAACATGGTCATCCATGATCAATCATGGTCATACGTCGCATTGTCACAAACATTGTCTTGATATGAAAAGCAACCATGATTATGCATGGTAAACAATGGTCCAATGTTGCATTGTGACAATGATTGTCTCAATATGAAAATCAACCATGGTCAACCATGTTTATTTTAGTGTTTATAATATTTATCTTAGGCTTTATGTACCTTGGCTTTATAATATTAGTCCCTTGGGCTTAATATTATTCCCTTTGACTTAAATCCCTTGGGTTTATTATTTCCTTGGGTTTATAATATCAATCATGGTCAACCACGGTCAATCATAGCCAACCATGGTTGAATGTCTCATAGTGTTAATGATTGTCTCAATATAAAAATCAACTATGGTCAACCATGGTCCAACGTCACATTGTGACAAATATTGTCTCGATGTAGAAATCAATGATGGTCAAACATGGTCCAATGTTGCATTGTGACAAGGATTATCTCAATATAGAAATCAACCATGAGCAATCATGTTTATTTTAGGGTTGTAATATTTATTTAAAGGTTTATATACCTTGGGGTTATAATTTTTATCCCTTGGGTTTATAATATCAATAACTTGGGTTTATTAATCTAAGGGTTCATATTCATAGGGTTTAATATTATTCACTTAATTTTATAGTCCCTTTCAGTTTTTAGCCTTAATTCGTAGGGTTTATTATTTCCTTGGGTTTATAATATCAACCAAGGTCAACCATGGTAAACCATGTTTTATTAATTCAATCATGATCAACAATGATCAACCATATTTTATAGAATGAATCGTGGTCAACCACAATTAATCATGGTCCAATGTTGCATTGTGACAAAGATGGTCTCAATATGAAAATCAATCATTGCCTCAACCATGGTCCAACATAGCATTATGACAAAGATTGTCTCAATATAATAATCATGGTCAACCATGGTGACAAAGATCGTTTTGATATGAAAATCAACCATAGCTAAGCATGGTCAACCATGGTCCAACATCGCATTGTGACAAGGATTGTCTCAATATGAAAAACAACCACGGTCAACAATGGTCATCCATGTTTGTTTTACTCTTTATAATTTTTATTTCAGGGTTTATATATCTTGGGTTTATAATACCAATCCCTTGGGTTTATAACATCAATCATGATAAAGCATGGTCAATCAGAGCCAACCATGGTTGAATGTTCCATTGATATAATGATTGTCTCAATATTAAAATCAACTATGGTCCAATCTCGCATTGCGACAAAGACTATCTTGATATAAAAATCAATTATGGTCAATTATTGTAACCATAATTAACAATATTTATATTTAAATAAATTTTTTATTTAACCATAATTATATTAATAAATAATAATATAATTAGTTATTTATTAATTAATGAAATAAATTATAATCAATAATGCTACTAAAATATTAATTAACCAATATTTATTAATTATTAATATTAATTAACTTACTACTACTATTATTAATTATTTTATTTATTTAATTTAAATACAATATTATTAATATTTATTTAATAAGTATTTATTATTTATTTATAACTAATTTTTTTATTTTTAAATTTTTTTTGTTATTTAACTAACTAATATTAATTAATAATAATAATAAAGCATAATAATAATTACATTAATCATAAATATTTGGCTTATATTAAACACATTTGCTTATAATGTTTCTTCCTTCTTCAAATTAGATTAGGATTGGAGTTTAGACCTAGGTTAATTCTTTTATTGGCCAAAGAATAAGCCTTTTATATTCAAATGTTCTCATCGAGACAGTCTTAACCTGGATCAAGGAACATTTTTTTTGTGTAGTTTAATGTTTTAAAAAGTAATTATATTCTTAAATCTCTTTAAATTTTAAAACTTAATGCATACTAAATCCCAAAATAAGTAATTAATATTCTTTAGGCTGTGGTTCAGCGGTTATGTGAAAGTCCCTTAATCCATACAACCCTGTGCAGGACTATGAAAGCTGCTGCAGCGATTGAAAAAAAGTGGACTCTGTCTAAGAGCAGACACGGTTTAATTTTATATTCAGCGGCCTATTATCATATGCCTCTGCCCACGCCAACATAGACGTATTCAAAGCCGTAGTTCTTACGACTTGTTCACTCCCTCGTTTCGACCTCTTCAAAAGTCAAATAAATCGGAGACGCCAGCCACAATTAACGGCTGCGCATATGCACTCCACTGATCTGATCAGATCCGTTCCACGCCAATACCGTCATAACAGCTGTTCGCCATTATTCTAGAAGTTGACTTAGTGAACTTTTGTGAATATCCACCACTAATTGCCTTGCCTGCGGATAGCATTCTCCATCTATAAATTATTTGCCCGACCTTGGAAAGATTCACAAGAAGGCGAATAATATTACACAGCCTTTTATTCACTATACTTATTGGGAAATGGAAAAGATGGAAAGCGTGATAATATGGCGTTGCTGTTTCATGGCATTATTCTTACTTGGACTGCTCCAACTTAATGTAATTTCAGTTTCAGCTGCCATTTCGAAATCCTATCCGTTCATTTACGGGCTCTGCAACGTAAACAAATACAGCAATGGCAGTGCGTATGAAAGGAACGTGAACGCCGTATTGGAGTACCTGGTGAGGGCCACTGCCCCACGAGGCGGATTCGCGACATATTCTTATGGAGGAGTCAACGGCCTTCTACAATGCCGGCCCGACATCTCTCAGCAGGACTGCCAAAAGTGTTCCGCTAAAGCCTCACAGATGGCTTATCAAGACTGCCCTAACGCCATTGGAGCTCGGATTCAGCTGGAATTCTGCTTCATCCGTTATGAGAATTATACTTTCACCTTTGTTCTCGATACCGTTGAGGCCGCTGCTCTTGAGAATGTGAAGAGCAACGGTGATATTGAAGGCTTCAATCAGACTCTAGGGAATCTTATGAAGACTCTTTCTGGCAAAGCTCCCTTAACAGTCAATAGATTCGCCAGCGGATCGTTGGCAGTGAATTCTTCTGTGACCATTTACGGATTGGAAATGTGCTTAAGGAGTCTTTCAGGACCTGACTGTGGTGTTTGTTTGAAAGAAGCGATTACGGCCATGAATCAATGCTGCTCTTCACAGGTTGGGGCTCAAATGTATCTGGGAAGTTGCGCAGTGCGCTTCGAGATATATCCAGTTTATAACTACCCTACCTATGAGCTATGAGAGAGAAGCAACCTCAGCTCAGGTACTGTTTTGTTTCAAATAAATAAAAGCCTGCAATCCACGTAAGGATAAACCCTGCTATATGGCTGAACTTAACTCTTCTTCATTATCGTTTCTCTTGTTTTTACGCCTCTACTGAATGTGAGATCTGTTAAATGAAATATAAAAATAAAATGCTTATTCTGAATATATTTTCGGATTTAATAGAGTATATTTTCCATTATAGTAAATAATGGATACATATGAGGCATATTTCAAGATATAAGTAAAGAGAATCTTCGCCATGAGTAATAGAGTATTAGATTTTTGTTGTTGTCTACTACAATGTACACATAGAGACTTACCAAAGCTTTATATAGTGCATAAGCTGTAATCAAGAAGCACGGAAAATCTGAGAGAAGATTCGGAAATCAGAGAACCACAGATGAATTGCACCGCATGACCCAATAAATACACGTTCCTTGGCATTGGCCCGTGGGGGCTCGGGTGTGAAATCAACTGTTTCTGTATAGCCCATGTTGCGATCAGGAAAAAAAAAAAAAAAAGTATTTATGGGTAACGAAAGAGAATTTTAGATAAAGACATCTTTTGATTTAGTTGTAAGAGAATTTTAAATGAAAGCATCTTTTGATTTAGTTGTAAGAGGATTTTAGATAAAAGCATCTTTTGACTAGGCAATGGCTCAGTCTTGGAGCACCTTGATTTTCCTAGTTTAAGTACCAGTTCCACGTCCAGTACCATAGACAAGCAGATCCAGTTGAATAAGCAGTGGATTAAGCCATTGACGCCATTGATGCAGTGGCTGTAGGATAGGAGGGGTCGCGGGCCCGGGATGTTGTCCGCCTGGCTTGCCCACCTTCCTGCCAGTAAGAGCAGATAGAGAGCTTGTTCAATAACTAATTGCAGAGCAAGTTTCAGTGGGATCCGTTTCATATATATTATATAGTTTTAGTAATTGAATTTGAACGGCCATCAACATTTGACCCAGAACTAGTTTTTTTTATCCAGTAGATGCACCTAGCCAGTAGCAGCAATACCAGGAAGATAAATTTGCAACGTCTAAATGGAAAAATAAATCTTCAGCAGCTGCAGACTGATCCAACGTGTAAATGGGAAGATACATGCAAGAGAATACCTTCCGTTTGCAGCAGGAACGACATACCTTTAGTTTGCAGCAAAGTTTAAATGGGAAACCACTTCTAATTGTGAAACTAGATAGACTTCCATCTCTACAAGAAGAAGAAATATCATCGTATCATTGCAGGCTGAAGGGATTATGATTTAGAGTTTCGGGCAATGCTAGTCAACAATGTCTAAGTCATAATCCAAGTGATGCCAATGCCAACAAGCTGAAAGGATTATGATTTGATCAAAGAATAAGAATTATAATTTTCACTTATTAAGTATATTAAATTTATTCGAAAATTTTATTTTAGTTTAAAAATACAATTTTGATAATAAAGAAAACA
>APFE030270085.1:0-14959 GCA_000404065.3 Pinus taeda
AAGAGCAACGCTTTGAAGGCACTGGTCGTTTATGTGTTTCATGCTTATCTTATGGTTAATGGCTATTGCTTATATCAGGTTTTGCTTATAGATTTTAGATAAATAATCTATTTTAACTCTAACAGTTCTCCTAGAATCTCGCAGCTTTGTTTATAGCTTAACTTTTCATTAGGGACCACCCCCCTTAGCTAACCTAGGAGATAGCTAAAACGGAGAGAGTTGGGATTAGTGTGACATCCCCTTCTCTGAATCCCCTGCCACCAACCACACCTTGTGGGGTTGAAGGCTTTTCTCACTGACTCGTAGGTAGGTGCGGGCGGCAGGGTCAACAGAACCTACAACGCATTTCAGATGAGGAGATCTTCTAGCCCACGTAGGTCAATCTTTACTTCTGCAGTTGCAGCTTCAGTTTCAACAGCTTCCGGCTTCACATGTGTGAGAGAGGGACCTTTTTCTGCGTAGTAGAGAAGAGACTGTTTTCTGCGCAGTAGAAAGAGAGAGATGTGATGAGATGATTGAGTCCAAATGAGGAAAAGTCCTCCTGTATTTATACACAATGTTGGTGTTTGAATAGATGCGACTGTTGGGCTTCTGAGCCTACATGAGTTGTAGGTCGGCTTGATAATAATTTCATAATCAAAATAATTCATATCTCCATGAATACTTATCGGAATCGGATGATCTTTATATCAATCCTAAACCTCTCGACGAGAGGAATCTAATAAAAATATTATCAGCCATGAATAAGATGACCCGCATGAAGTTTTGCCCTGGTTGCCAATTTTAACACTCCCTCTCAACTAGGGAGAACTTCATCTCCAATCTATCTATTGGTCGTTACTATTCATCCATCAAATGCTCTGCCCTGTACAGCCTGACCCTTGCCCTACTTTGCTCTATTCTGCCTGTTTTGCTTTGTCTTGTTCTGCCCTGTACTAATCTAAACTGTTTTGTTCTGTTCTGCTTTGCTTTTGTCCAAATTATGAAGAAGAAGAAATGATCAAGGATGTATCATACTGACTCAAAGTCAGTCTCAGAGTATGTACCACTGGTCCCAGACCAGTCTCAACCAATCCGAAGTCAGCGTCATAGTGAGTACAACTCCACTGGTCTTAGACCAATATCATCCTCCACTGACTCAAGGTTAGTCTCGGAGTGCGTACCACTGGTCCCAGACCAGTCTCAACCGACCCGAAGTCAGCTTCATAGTAGGTACCACTCCTACCACTGGTCCCAGACCAGTATCGCAGTGTCAGAGAGTGTCCCACTAGTCCTAGACCAGTCTCAATCGACCCAAAGCCAGCGTCATAGTATGTACCACTTTCACTGGTCCCAGACCAGTACTGCACTAACAAGAAGTCAGTCTCAGAGTATGTACCACTGGTCCCAGAACAGTCTTAACCGACCCAAAGTCAGCGTCATAGTATGGTACAACTCCTACCACTGGTCCCAGACCAGTATCATTAATCCCAAATCAATGGAGGTCATCCTAGCGTAGGGAGTACGGTAGATACAATGATGCGTCCATCGGTACTACTATGGTCCCTAACTTAATTTCCCTACTCATTGATCTGATGAGAGGTACTTCCCATGAGTCCCAGATTGCATGGGTAGGATGCCTCGACAAGAGAACTAATCAATCCTATCCTCATAGGAGAACACATCAATCCAGGCTGCCATGGAGATCACATCAATCTAGGCTGCCATGGAGAACACATCAATCCAAGCCTCATAGGAGAACACATCAATCCTGCTACAATCGCCATGGAGAACACATCAATCCAAGCCTCACAGGAGAACTAATCATCTTGTTACACAGGAGAGCGAATCATCCTATTCCACAAGAGAGCGAATCATCTTGTCCCACAAGAGAGCGAATCATCTTGTTCCAGTGCGCACCACCAGGGGAGGGTGAGTCACCTTGTGGTCGTATGTTGCTCCAGTAAGAACTGCAAGCCCTCAAAGCTCCCAGAGCTCAATGTATGCAACATGCAAGACCCTTGTAGAAGGGTTTCTTGATGACTCCAAGTCGTTTGGGAAAATCATAGATTAGATCTTTCCTCGGGGCTTTGACAAGGTGTATCGACCTATACATCATCTTAATGCGATGGAGCCCCCTTTTTTCATCGACTTACCATATCCCAGATGATGTTTATCTGCTGGAGTAATCGACGAATACAGGATTCCTCAATAATCGAATCCCACCTTTGGTTGTTACAGAGAATCACAGTGGTATGTGTTCAAACAGCTCATTGAAGAGCTTGCCCAACCAGGCAGCTTCATACGAGATCATACTCGTAGATATGTATCCAGTGTCGGTGGTGCTTATGGCAATCGACTTCTGCTTCTTGCTCATCCATTATATCGAAGCATAATCCAAAGAGAAACAGCACTAAAAAGTGCTCCAGTGATCCTCCACACTACCTGCCTAATCAACAATCGAATAATCATGCAGTTTCATATTTCCGGCAGTGTATCTCAATCCATTAGTAATTGTGCCACGAAGATATCTTAGAAGATTCTTGGCATCAACCTAGTGAGGCTCAACCAAATATGAGCTCACAATGCTAATTGCAAAACATATGTTCGGACGAAGGTTCACTAAGAACATCAATGCAAATGAGTTTATGAAACTCAAATGCATTTCCCAAATCTGGTCCAACATCACTACCATATAACTTCTAAAAGTTAAGATCCTCGAGGTAGTCACAGGCTTGCAGTCCATCATACCGAATCTTTCCAATATCTTTAGCACGTATTTTCCTTGAGATAGGAAAATTTCCCTTGGCTTCTGTCATACTTCAAGTCCTTGGTCCTTCATTTCAAATTTAGAAGCCAACTCCCTCATACATTTGTGAATGAGAGGGTCTGCACCTGTTAGAAAGAGGTCATCCACATACAACACCAGTATGAGAGGCTTGTCATCTTCAACCTTAAAGGTTAGGATCGACTTCACTCCTAGTGAATCCCAGCTTCATCAAGTAGCTACCGATCCTTTCATACCATACTCGGGGTGCTTGCTTCAACCCATAGAGAGCCTTCTTCAACTTGCATACATGAGATTTTCGATCATAAATCTCAAATCCTTCGGGTTGCTCCACATAGACCTCTTCTTTGATCGAACTGTGCAAGAACGCGGTCTTGACATCCATCTGATGTAGGTTCCATCCTTGTGAAGCCACAAGGGCTATGATCAAGTGGATGGTCGTATATCTGGCAATAGGTGCAAATATCATAGTCTATACCTTCTTTCTGGGATAAACCACGAGCAACAAAACGAGCCTTATACTTTTCCGTACTTCCATCTGCTGCATGCTTTATCTTGTAAAGCCATTTTGAAGTAACAATTGTCTTGTCCGGGGTCTAGGAACTACTTTCCAAACATCATTCTGCATAATAGACTCATATTCTATGGTCATAGCATCCTTCCATACTTAATGCTTGACGACATCTGAAAATGATGAAGGCTCATTTTGTATGATCGTGCTCATGATGGTCAGGTATCCCTGATACCTGTTAAGTTTCTTACTTTGACGGAAGGTTCCTCAAGGTGCAGCATGTCCTTGAGCATCATCAAGTATCCCCCTAAGCCATGAAGGCCTCTTCCTAGAAGAGGAAGGCTCATGTGGATGAGGATCAATCGGATCCATGGGTTCTTCTACATCAGGCATTGATTCATCACCCTTTTCTTTCGGTTCTCTGGTGTCGGGTTCTTGAGAGCTTCTCAAAGTCCGGAGATTGTCCATCTTGCTGAGAGCCATATCTTCGTCAAAGGTGACATCATGACTAATCACGACTTCCCTTCGACCGACGGTGAACATTTCTTCAGGAGTCTTGGAACCCAATGCTTGATGAGGGCATCGATTTTGTACATATACAGCGTGTATGTAGTTTCAGCCCATAGAAACTTCGAAAGTCTTTGATCATGTAGCATGGCCCAAATAGCTTCCACAATCGTCTGGTTCTTCCTTCCCGCCACACCATTATGCGCAGGAGTATGTGGTGTAGTAGTCTCCCTCTTAATGCCAACCTTAGGTATGCCTGAGTGAACCAACTGTAATATATCGGAGGTCTTGCTTTGGCTTGAGGGGAATGGTCCCCTTTTGAGCTCTCCTTCGTCAGATCCTGGACATACACCTTCTTTCTCTGCTCGGAATTCAGGCATCCCTGTCACCATTTGTCTTACACCGAGTATAGCTTTATAATGAAGGGCGGCAAACCTCCGATGCCAAAGTTCGGACTGAAGAGATGTGTCATAAGACATGACACCTAGCGGACTTCCATCAACCTGATATAATGAATCAACACTAAACCCAAGAGTAAAGGCATCTTTAACATTATTTTTCCATATACGTACCTTGCCATCGCTGAAGGTTACCTTGTAGCCTTTGTCTTCGATTGCCGAGGTGGACACTAGGTTCTTTTTGAGGTCAGGTGCATTTAATACATCTTGGAATTTCTAGCCTTCTTGAATGGTTGTCCTCTTCCTCGATTCCTAGCTCTCCTCTTACCTTTGCTATTGAATTTGTCATTCCTTTGATTGCCATCAGAGGGATTTTGATCATCGTCCCGGTGTGAGTCCTTTCTACTAGGGCACTCCCTTGCATAGTAACCTGCTTTATCGCAGATGTAACATCATCATTTTCTTCCAGCCTTAGGTGCAACCTTTCCTTTTGATTTAGTCCTGGAATTATTTCTTTTCTTAGCATGAGAAGAAAAGGCAGCAGGAGGACCTTTAGGCTTGGGCATTTCTTGCTCTTCTTCCCTTGTTTATTCTTGAATGCATCTAGCCATTAATTCCTCGAAACTAGGAATTACATTATAGTTTAGAAGAGTAGTCTTGAATACGTACCATTCGGATGGTAATCCTCCAAGAGTCGTGAGTGCCATTTCCCTGTCAGTAATAGCCTCCCTAATAGATAGGAGATCGTTCTTGATCTCGGTTATTCTTAAGAAGTATGCTTTCATACTCTCATCTTTACCCTTCTTGATTTCCCTCAGTTTATTTCTAAGAAACAAAACTTGATTTGCATCATTAACTTTAAATAAACTCACTAGTCTATCGTAGATTTCCTTGGAGGTGTCCAGTTCAAAGATGTAGGCCACCAAGTGCTTGTCGATAGAGTCCTGGATGATCTTCTATTTTGACTTCTTCGGTTTTCCATTTGTTCCATGCAACAACAGATGCATTTGATGGAGGCTCAACAATATTGCCTCTTACATGGTCCAACACTCCTGGATCTTCTAGGGTTAGATCGATAGACATCTTTCGTTCGTGATAGTCATCTTTCTTATGAAGCTTGCCTTCGATAGAGTGTTGAGGACCCCATAGTTCTTTTAGGATAGCCTCGCCAATCTTCTCTTCGGTGATTGCTCTTGCTCTTCTTCGGGCTTTTTCTTCACCTCAGCTCTGATACCATGTTAAGTTATCGTATGTTCTATGCTTATAACAGTTTACTTCTTTTTCTTATTATATTCAACAGATTAACAATCACATGTACATAAAGTAAAGTGCAGATAGAACATTAAACGATCGACAAAAAACAAGCCAAGACAAGAGACACAAGATGTGGCAGCTAGCCAGGGACAAACCCCACAATGTGTGGGGAAACCCTTTGATCAAATCTTCTTTTATCTTCAATAATTCGGCAAAGAGAAATAGTACAATAAATCTGATTTATATCAACAGTAGCAAACCCTAGATCAGCAACATCAACATTAGTGGCGTCATCATCAAACTAGGGTAGACGATATCTCACAAACCGACCATTGGATCGGCATGATTCCACCACCAAAAGTTGCGGCTTCCAGAGGAGGTTCAGATGAACCTACAATGCAGTTCAGATGAAGAGATCTTCTAGTCCACGCAAGTCAATCTTTACTTCTGCAGTTGCAGCGTCAGTTTCGGCAGCTTCCGGCTTCAAACTAGGGCAGTCGATATCTTGCAAACCGTCTGTCGGATTGACTTGATTCCACCACCAAAAGTTGCGGCTTTTAGAGGAGGTTCATATGAACCTACAATGCAGTTCAGATGAAGAGATCTTTTAGTCCACGCAGGTCAATATTTACTTTTGCAGTTGCAACTTCATTTTCTGCAGCTTTCGGCGTCACGTGTGAGAGAGAGACCCTTTTCTACGCAGTAGAGAAGAGACTCTTTTCTGCGCAGTAGAGAGAGAGAGAGATGTGATGAGATGAGCGAGTCCAAATGAGAAAAAGTCCTATATTTATACACAATGTTGGTGTTTGAATAAATGCGACTGTTGGGCTTCTGAGCCTACATGAGTTGTAGGTTGGCTTGATAATAATTCCATAATCAAAATAAATTCATATCTCCATGAATACTTATCGGAATCGAATGATCTTTATATCAATCCTACACCTCTCGACGAGAGGAATCTAATAAAAATATTATTAGCCATGAATAAGATGACCCACATGAAGTTTTGCCCTGGTTGCCAATTTTAACATATTCTCAGTAGTTTCACCTTCTCCAAGACTCCTATTTTGAGAGAATAAAATAGTTGCTCTTTCCAAAACGGGTCCTTCAGAATGTGTTTGAGGTGTAACATTCACCGGGGAACTCAAGTTTGTTTTCTTATCAAAATCCATGTGATCCTTTCCCTGAGATAGTAGCATCGCTCCCTGAGATAGTAGCATCGCTCCCTCTACCATGATATTTTGTTTTGAATTCAAGTTAATCTCCAAAGAAGTTTGCCTTTGTATCAAGGTTCTCATGATCTTTTCCTAGAGACAACTGTGTTGAATCCTTATCCATTGTATTTTCAAATGTAGAAGCATCGATTAACTTTGTCAAATCAATGTCAAACTTTGGCTCTTCTAGCTGGACTCCACGATAAAAGCACTGTGATTGGCTACATATTAAATCATCACTCAGCACTGAATTGGATGATGTTAATTGACCGTTTGAACCCAGAGTTCCAATTAATTCATTCTCTTCAGAGGAACTATCTAATCTCGAAAGCAAGTCTTCAGAACACAAAATAAGGAATTGGGTAGTATTGCAATAAAGGCAGAATTCAATGCAAGCTTTTGTATGAGGTTGGTTGGGAATGGTATGAGATTTCACAACTCAATTTTCTGGCCACTGCTGCTTGTAAACTCGCAACAATACTGACAGTAACCTGGATTCTTTGTTTAAAACTTAGCGTGGGTCTGCACATTTCTTAGAATTGAAGACTTCTCTTATGCTTGAATATCCTTCATTAATATTTATTTTAAATAAATGTATGACACTCACTTAGTGTGGTTGTTTCCAAGATTTAGTAGGTCTTTCATAAGAAAGTGGGAGACAAAAGAGTGGTGTAATGCGAACTGGGGATTTTTACATTAGAAATCACATATGTGTAATAATGAAGCTTTTGTAATGGAGTGATAAGGTGTATTTGTTAAGGAGGTCATTTTCATATTTTGTTGAAGAAAGCGAGTGAGGCAATTTTGAATACAAATTGTTTCAAGGAGTTCTCAAACTTTGTGCTTGAGAATTTTCAAGGAAGATGTTGTGAAGGTGAAGGTTGATGTAATTCACTATTTAATAAAGACATTTTTTGTGGTGTTTGTGTCTTAGATCCGCCCGAAATTGAATAAGGGGATCTTAGGTACACCATGTGTAACGAATGCGTGTGCATGACTTGTGTTCAGATTATCAAAACACTTTCTTTGTATTATGCTTAAACAACTATATGCACATAAGAAAGCCTAAATATAAGAGCGCTTAATCAAGTTCCTGTAATCAAGCTTAAGTACACAAGCACAAAGCGTGACATCATCAACTTGATAAGATGATCTTCCAAGCAAGCACATTTCACATCATGTAATCAAAGCAATCAAGTTAAGGACGCTTCAAAATCAAGAATTTCAAGCCAAGACGACATCAACATCATCAACACTTTTTGTATCACTTGCAAATACACATTTTTTAATTGAATTGTACAGGTGCATTCTCGTTGTAACGGACACCCTAATTTGAATTGTTAAGGTGAATACATTAAGTCAAGTAAGTCTTCAATTGAGTCATCAAGATTGAACTTGTCATTTGTCTCTTGGGTGCATTTTCGACAGTGTTCGACACCCTTCCTTTTTTAAAAATCAGCACATTCAGTGAGTACATTCAAGAAAGCACAAAGTGTCAGTAATCAATCAAGCAAGTTCAAGCAAGGCATCTAGCGAGCAATCATCATCAAACGAGTGTGAATTTTAGTATTCTATTCTTCAAGTGAGCATCAAATCAATCTAGTGTTTAACGCAAGTGCAATAAGAAATAAATCAAGGGAGCATGTCATTTAAACAACAAAGCAAGCGAGTGTGTCAAAATCAAGTGCGAAAGTTCACAACACGACATCTACAACAAACGAGTCGCTGTGAAGTTGATTGAAGCATTCACAAAGTGTGAGTGAAGCATTCAAGCAAAGTGATCGTCATCAAGTGAGCATGAAATGAAGAGTTCAAGAAACCAAGTTATAATACTCTAGCAAGTGTTTAAAGCATCAACAATCAGCAACAGTACAAGCGAGCCTGAATTCAAAGTGAGCAAGCTAATATGGCGACACACATTCAACTGCCCCAATACTTAACAATTTGATTTTATCATTAGCAGGGGACATGTTGAACATCCGCAAAACAACTCTAGCTGATATTCAAGTGCATCTTCAACATGCACATGAAATGATTGAGTTCCTTCAATTGGAGTCACAACTTCAAAGAGATGAGTTGCAACAGAAGAGTGATAAAGATCCGTACAGAGGAAGATAAAGATGTTGATTCCAAGTCACTGATCCAACCAACTTAAGTGTCGAAGTGGTCCCTGATCTAGTTCAAATTTCTTCCAAACCAATCATCAAGCCATGGGAAGAACTTCAAAGTCACAAAAATCGACGAGCATTAAGATATGACAAAGATGAAAACAACTTGCATATCCCCGATTATTCTAAGCTGATCAAGTTCATCAGTGCAGGGTTTCTTGATCAAATAACATCAACAAGCCATGAGAAAGTTGCAGACAAACAGACGTGCGCCGACTGAAGTTGTAGTCAAACCAAACTGCCTTCATTGCCAAAGAACTGATCATCTGGAAGATCAGTGTTTTGATCTCCATCCTAGTCACCATTGTGGCAAGTCAAATCATTCATCAATACAATGCAACACACAACAACAATCAAGTAGATTGAAGATCGATTATTCATGGATTGATCCGTTGGAATGGTCATCCACGGTCAGAAGATTGTATAAGTTTTACAATCGAATTCACTCACACATATTGCAACCAACAATAAAAATGAAGATGGTACTCTCGTGCAGTTGAATGGGGGAGTACACTAGTGAAACACTCCTACACCTGAAGGGGGGGGAGTTCAGAGATAATTTGAAGAAGATTGTCTCTCTTTTTAGCTGACAAAGGGGGGAAATGTCAATGAAATTGATAGTGGTTGTCAGGCTGAAAGCCTCAACAACATCAACGAAGTAGCCAGTGGGCATTTTCCGTGGTTGTCTGATTGAAAGTCTCGATAACATCAACGAAGCAACCAGTGGGCATTTTCTGTGGTTGTCTGACTGAAAGTCTCGACAACATCAATGAAGCAGCCAGTGGGCATTTTCATCAGCAAGTGAGCATCCACAAAATTCGCCAGTGGGCGATCGATAGCAAAGTCAGCAGTGAGCAGTTTTCAAACACAACAAAAGCAACAATGAGTTGTTTTTTAACGTCATCAACTAGTGGGCGATCATCATCAGTAGATTCGCTAGTGGGCGTTCATCATATTTTGTTAGTGGACACAGGATGTTGATTTCAAGCAAAGGACAGATGGATCTTTTTGCAGCTTGGCACGTGATGGAGTTGTCAAGCAACATTCAGAGATGAATCAGACATGCAACTGATTCATTTTCTTTTCAGATTTGAGTTTTTTCAGCATCCAGCTTTGGTGGTTTTTTAGGCAAATGTTTTTTGAGGATCAATAGTTTTAGTATGAGAACTTGGAAGATGGTTCCTAGTTCTTAATTTGGACTTATCATTGAGGGGGGGGGGATGTTAGCCTCACTCTCACATTAAAAACAATTCTAAGTCCAAATAATTAAAATCATGAAAGTTAGGATTTAATCCTACCTTTCTAGATTGAGTTTGTTCCTCATGATTAGGAGTCAGTTTCAGCTTAGTTGGTTGAGAGATTCTCTACAACTAGTTAGGCTCCTAGATTAGTGTGTTGTTGAGATATTTTCTCAACCAAGTTTGTTCAAGATAGATGCACTATCTTGAGACAACTTGCTCATGTATATATATGTACCATAGACATTATTTAAAAAAAACTTCATGAGAATGAGAGACTACAGGAAAGTCTCTCATGCCTTTTCCGCCATGTCTGGTTTTTCTATATGTCTGATATTTATTTTATGAGTGTGATTGTGTTATTATTAGTTGATTTCGTTTTCTTCAGTTTTGGAGATCTCATGTGCCCTAACCACTCCACCAAATTTTGTGGCTAGAGAACATTCGATACTACCCCAAATCAACACTCCCTCTTAGCGAGGATGAGCAGTCATGGATCTATTCTATAGGATCAACAAAGATCACATCTCTGCCTTATATGTATTACAGTCTCAACATAGCTACAGACTTGGGTGCAAGATCTCGGTGACTAGGTGTAGTCATGGATGGAGTAGAGATCCATATTATAGAGGATAGTTTAGGATGTCCTTCTTGGAGGTTTGAAATCTTGGATAAGGTATAGTAAGGTATCTCTGTTATAACATGGTTACAATCTCAGTCAAGATAGTAATCTCAATATGAATAAGATTTCAAAGGCAGTTACAATGACAAGGATCACAAGATGTATTATAGTGCAAGTATGATGAAAGAAGCAATACAGTGAAGTGCTTTCATGATAGAGACAACCATGGTGTGGCCATGATAAACCTAATGACATTGCAACAACAATGAAATTCTCGTTGATGCAATGGTGTCCGAGTAGCAGCAAGATGATGATCTCAGTAGTGCTCGAGAAAGAGGATTGATGGCTTGGACTTGGAGAGGCAGATAGTGTCAAGGGTCATGGTCTTGGTATTCGTCAATAGAATCTCTATAAGAAGAATTTTGCATTGGTTTTCCTCTCCAAGAGGGACAGGTTTTGGCCCTGGCAGAAAGCCAAACATTTGTATTCCTGTCTCTTTTATTCTTGATAGCAGTTTGATGAAGTTAACGCACACATGCTAATAATGAAGTAAACATCAAGCTAAGATAATCTGTTTAAATACTTCACAAATTGTTATCATGTAACGAAGAATCAACTTAACTTTGCTTGCCCTAGATTCTTCAACATGGTGTCAGAGGGAAGGTTCAACAGTCAAATGAAGAGCAAAAAAGAGACATGCAAGAATCAAGATTCAAGCATCAAAGCAAGTCAAGATTCAAGCATCAAAGCAAGTTCAAAGATTGCAAGACCTACATTGAACAATTAACTTGATCAAACCTTAGATCAAGGAAAATATACAACAAGTCTGTAGCAGTAAGGGTTGTTGAATGACAACAGTTTTCAGATCTCATAGCTACACCTTTAGCATCTCAGTGGTAATTGCCATCTCAAATTAAATACCTTTCAAATTGATTCGAGAGCATATGGACAATACTCAAATCAGATGCTGCACTATGCAATTACATCATGGCAAGCAACCTCTAGTCGATGTTGCAAGGACCAGATATTCAAGTCAATTATTCTTGAAGGACTTGAAGAGAAGCTTCAACAAGGATCCTATCGAGAGGAAACATCAATGCGTCTACCTCAACAACAACCAACATGATCAAGGTGAAGATCTTAGCTTCACATATCAAGTATCTTTTATTCTATAATCAAGTTTTGATTTATTGACTTCATCAGTGCAAGTTAAATTGAAAGTGGATTACTTTTAAGAATTATGAGCAAAATATGATATGAACAATAAAAATCATTAACATAATAAAACCATAAAACCAGAGCCTTAAGATAAATTGCTCAACATGAATGAAAGATATATTTGCTCAAACAAAAATAGAATGCTTCAAAAAATGAAAGCAAAGCAATCCTGAAATGGAGACAAAGATGTTAGCATGATTATCGATACAAGATATAAAATGCCTTTAAGATATAACCAATGCCTAAATCAAAGCATATAGAGATATCATACAAAAGGAAAATCAATTAGTGTTCTAGTTGCAAAAGTAAAATGAAACAATGCTTGCCAACATAAAATATTCAATAATGACAAGTAAAATGGACAATTGCAAATGAAATCATAAGATGTATTAGCATGAGATGCACCTATACTAGATTTGAATGCAATTAGGCTTGGTTATTTTAAATTAAATGGCTTAATCTAAATGAGAAGTCCTCCTCTTGAGCTCTTATCAAAGGGTAAAAATTGGGGTCACTGTAAGAAAGAGGGAGCGAGGGCACAGAGGTGTCGTTAACAATACCCATCCCCTGAGCCTTACGAGCCACCATGTGCCTTCGTTCCTACAAGGGGACAAGCCACCTTCATAACTGTAGGGTCACAACACTTTTACCTTACTTTGTACTAGATGGAAGAACTTTCCAAAAAAGTTTTTTTCCCTATACTTTCTATCAACCAAGCTTATTCTTGGAGGTTAATCTTAGTGAGGCTTGGGGCCTGGCTTGGAAGCCTTCTTATACTAAAATGCCTAGATGAAATGCATGAGTGAGTGTTTTTGCTTCCTAGAAAGTATTGTTATCAGTGCTCAAAATAAAAGACAATGCTCAAATAAACAATACCAATATCTTTCAATGGAAAGGGAAAGTGAAACAATTAGCTCAATGTAGCTCCACAAGTTCCAAATATGTTACTTTGCAAGTAAATGAAATCAATGTCAAATTGCTTCAATGGAGTGACACAAGAAAGACCCAACAATAATGATAATGCCACATAATATAAATTGACAATGACAAAGCAATGTGCTCAAGAGACTTGTGAAACCAATGTAGATGGATAAATTAAACTAGTTTAAGCTTGCCCAGTAAATATAAAATACTTGCTTGCATCAAAAGAAAAATTGCATGTGTTGTAATAGATTGCCCAATTCAAGTATTCAAGAAATGGAAATGGCAAACATAAACCAATCTCAAATGTATGCTAAAATGAGAATGGATGCGAGTGTTATGTTAAGAAACTAATCATGCATGAATGAGCTTAGCAATGATATTAACAAAGAAAATTGGAGTAACTAAACTAACAGATTAGTCCACCCACAAGCAATGATCCGCCCTCTAGATGGGGAGAAATGACACTATGGGAAAAATCCCAATCTCCCTCACAAGAAAAAATAATCTTTTAGAAGAAAAATGAAAGGCCTTTGAGAAGACTTCTCAAAGAAACCGAAGGAGTCTTTTACAACATGCCACTTCCAAGGGCTAGATTTCTTCAAGTAACAATTATAGGAGAGTCTGACAAAATCTGAAAATACAAGAAACAAATTTGCAGCAATGAAATCAGCCACAAAGAGAGTTGTATTCAACGCTAAGGAGAGAGGCTTAGCCTCCTCTAGCCCACAGCCTAGCGAGAGAAGGATACTACCCTCAAAGTAGAAATCGTCCTTTCAAGAAATGATGCCTCAAATACTCTCAACCTCCTTGAATTTTCGTCTCAAAATGCTCCAAAGGTCCTGCAAATAACTTGTTAAATGTCTCAAATGAAAACTCCCTCAAGCTGCCACAAGGATTGAATTAATAAATCTGCTTAAAAGGAACTGCAAAATAGATCCAAAATGAGTGGAAAGATGACATGAAAGAGTCAAAATGATAACCTACAATTAATGTACAAGAACTAGATCAAGACATGCAAGTAAAACTCCATACTTGTCTAGTTAAAACCATGCTCTACGTAGCAAATAAAATCCTTGAAAGCACAAGATATTGATCAAGAAAAATATTAAATATTAAATGTATGTGATCTTAGTAGGCTAGAGTAAAGGGAACTCCCTCTTTCAAAATTGTTTGATGCGATACTTGAGGCAAACCAATTGGGTCCTTCTATTCTTGATCTAGGGAGTTAGTTCGCCTATTGGAGAGTTACCCCACGCCTAAGTAAATCCTTCAACCAAATTTAAAGATCTCTACACACTTGGAAAACGATATCAGCAATCATAAAGGGATTAAATTATACAATGGAGGAGAAGACTACTGGATTTTGTATTCATATTCATATAATAAAAAGACTTTGGGGTACTATTGTGTTGGTGTTCTTTTATTGCTTGAGGGAAGACAAATCGGTCCAGAGGACAGTCAAGTCGGCCTAAAGAGGAGGGACAAACCTCTATTTATAGAGGCTGTCCACTCCTCATACAACACACAACTTTCTCTGAAATCCGCAAGCAAGAAGAGGGCTAAAAGGATGAATAAAAGACAAAGAAGAGGGCTACAAGGGCAATGAGATAGGGAGACAAAACAACGAAGGTAAGGAGGCCATTTCTGAAGCAGCCACAACCATACGTACGAGATTAAGGAAGGACTATTTGCGGTCATAGAAGCAGTGTTAAAATTGGCAACTAGGGCCAAACTCCATGTGGGCCATCTTATTTATGGAAGCTGATATTTTTCTTGGATCCCTCTCATCGAGTGGTGTAGGATTGATCTAAAGATCATCCGATTCCGATAAGTATTCATGAAGTTATGAATTTATTTGTGTTATAATACAATTCGTCAAGGTTGGCCAGCAACCAAATAAACCCCAAATGTGCTCAACGTTTTAGTATAAAAGGAAATGACTTGAGAGTCATTTCACACGCACTTCACTCTTGATTCTCTCCACTTGTTTTGGGTTTTAATGTGTTAATCTATAGTATGTTCTATGCTTATAACAATTTACTTCTTTTTCTTATTATATCCCACAGATTAGCAATCACATGTACATAAAGTAAAGTGCAAATAGAACATTAAACGATCGACAGAAAACAAGCCAAGAC
>APFE030270085.1:32693-49295 GCA_000404065.3 Pinus taeda
GGATGCATTTGATGGAGGCTCAACAATATTGCCTCTCACATGATCCAACACTCCTTGATTCTCAAGGGTTAGATCAATAGACATCTTCCATCTGTGATAGTTAGCTTCTCACAGAGCTTGTCTTCAGCAGGAAAGAGTGTTAGGACCCCATAGTTCTTTTAGGATAGCCTTGCCAATCTTCTCTTTGATGATGCTCTTACTCTTGCTCAGGCTTTGTCTTCACCTCAACTCTGATACCATGTTAATTTATGGTATGTTCTATGCTTGTAACAGTTTACTTCTTTTTCTTATTATATTCCACAGATTAGCTATCACATATATATAAAGTAAAGTGCAGATAGAACATTAAACGATCGACAAAAAACAAGCCAAGACAAGAGACACAAGATGTGGCGGCTAGCCAGGGAAAAACCCCACAATGTGTGGAGAAACCCTTTGATCAAACTTCTTTTATCTTCAATAATTTAACAGAGAGAAATAGTATAATAAATCTGATTCATATCAGCAGTAGCAAACCCTAGATCAACAACATCAGCATTAGCGGCTTCATTATCAAACTAGGGCAAACGATATCTCACAAACGGATTGTCGGATTGACTTCATTCCACCACCAAAAAATGTGACTTCCAGAGTAGGTTCAAATGAACATACAACGTAGTTCAGATGAGGAGATCTTCTAGGCCACGCAGGTCAATCTTTACTTCTGCAGTTGCAACTTCAGTTTCAGTTGTTTCCGGCTTCAAACTAGGGCAGTCGATATCTTGCAAACCGTTCATCGGATTGACTTCATTCCACCACCAAAAGTTGCGGCTTTCAGAGGAGGTTTAGGTGAACCTACAACGCAGTTCCAAAGAGGAGATCTTCTCGGCCACGCAGGTCAATCTTTACTTCTGCAGTTGTAGCTTCAGTTTCAACAGCGTCCGGCTTCACATGTGTGAGATAAGATAAGATAAGATAATTTTATTAATGTCCAACAAATGACCACAAAGTAGGTCAATGGGACTGCCGGTTACATAAGGGGTCGTGCCCAGTAGGAGAACCAATCGGTCTCCTCAGAAAGACAAATGCTGAAAGGAAGATAGAAACTAAAAACGAGGCGGGTTGGGAAGAGCGTATGGAGCTCCGATCCCGGCCACACCTGTTGATCTCTAGATTGCGTCATAGGATCACTGGTGAAGAAGACTCTGGGGACGCGGATGTGGGAGTCCGCTACTCCTAACATCCGAGGTCGAGAGAGGAGAACTGTGGGTAGTTCAGTAAGGTTTGCTGGTTTGAAACGATGGGCGTTGGTTGCCTCCCATTGTGTTGTCTCCGTGATCTAACGATCCTGGGCCGCCTCTCGGGGAGATGCCTGGCACGGTTCTATTGCTGGGCCCTCGTAGGCAAGGGGCCTCTCCTCTTAACTGAACGAGGGTTTGTCGATCTGTGTGAGCCGGATTGATCGGTACTCGCACTGGTTGATCTCTTGACTCCTCGGGCTGAGGGGAGTATGCTGAAGAAAGAGGTGATCTGACGAGTAGTGTTGGGTCAGACGGGAGGCTGGAGGATATGCTCCTGATGCTTAAGAGTCTCCTGGATGTAAAGTGCGACGCATCTCTGGTTCGTGTAGCTGAAGAAGCTGGATAAGGTATGTGGTCCTCTGAACAGACAGTGGTAGCAACCTCTAATCTCATAATATATCGGACAACCAAAGATGAAGTGCCATTCAGTTTCCACCTCCTGTGTATGGCATAGCCGGCAAGTCCTGTCAACTCTATCTGGTGGTCTGTCTCTACCCGAAGCCTATGTGATCCAACTCTGAACTGCCCGAGGGGGATCCGAAGAGCATGCATCCAATGTCGAAGCGTGTACTGGGGGCGAACTATAAGCTCGTCTCTGATACTCAAGAAGTGCTCTGCATAGAAAGCCATCTTTGGGCGCAGGCCCCCCGGGGGGTTAATCCATGTGTCCTGGATACACTGCCTGTAGATGTCTTCCTTGATGATCTTATTTAGTTCCTGCCTGGGGGGGAGTCCTCTGGGGGCATTCAGGGAATACCGAAAGGGGGGAAGATGATCTATATGGAGTCCCACTGCCATGAGGAACTTTGAGACCCCTATATACCAACACTTGGCTTTTCCTGGTTGGGTGCGGTCGATGGCCTCAGAAGAGCAGTAGGCTAGATAAGGGTACCTGTCGCGTCCTTTCAATGTGTCTGCGAAGTTCCGAGCTTGGTGGAGAAAGGATACTAGTCTGAAGGCTGTCTCAAGGCGGAAGGGCTGTGCACCAAATTCGGCCAGTATGATTTGTTGTGGGATAGTATGCTTGCAACGGATAATACATCGGAGGAGAAGGGTTTGGACTCTCTCAATTGCTGCCCAATCTGACTCAAGCAAGGAGGGGCCCCAAATTTCCGATTCGTACAGGACCATGGGTCGGATCAGGGTGTCCATAAGGCTCAACTTTGACGAGATGTCCTGGAAGTGATGGCGGAAACATTGTCTCTCTAAAATGGCTAGAGAGCCATACCCCTTATTGATCCGAGGTTGCAGAGCTGGCTGCATATTGAACCGGGGGCCCGAAAACTGCACTCCCAAGTACGTGTAGCTATTGGTAATCTCCACTGTCTCTCCCTTGAAGAGGAATCAGAGATTACCTTTGTCTTACTCAGGTTCACTGTCAATTTCCGGAGATCACAGAATAGTGCTATTGCATCCAGCTGCCTCTGGAGACCTTTTGGTGATGAGGATAAGAGTGCAATGTCATCTGCAAAGAGTAAGATATAGATCAAAACTTGATGAAGATAGCAACCGTCAGACTCCTGTATGTATTCCCGCAGAAAAGCTTCGAGCTCATCAATATATATCCCAAATAGGGTGGGGGAGAGTGGGCACCCCTGCTTAACTTCAATCGTGCTCTGGATGAACTCAGATAGTCCCCCTACAGTGCGAAGACGGATTAGGACAGACTCGCAAAGACGCATAACAACAGTCAGCCGGGAGTTTGATGTATTGATGTCTTTGAGTTGCTGTAGAAGATCTTCTCTCAGGACTGAATCAAAAGCCTTCCGGAAGTCCACAAAGCAGCAGTACACCTTTGAGGACCGATGGTGTGCTTCCTCGATCACAGCACGGAGTGTAAAGATGTGGTCAATGGTCTGATGATCTGGCCTGAAACCAGCTTGGCCTCTGGCCCTGAGATCTCTTTCTTCGAAATCGCCGGAAAGCTTTCTATGAAGGATAGTGGCATAGAGTTTAGAGAATGTATGACCCACCATAATTGTCCTGTAGTTGTTGGGGTCCGAGGTATTCCCTGACTTATGGATGGGGTATATAATATGGTGGGACCATATGGGGGGGAACCCGTCTCGGACTACATGGTTGAAGAGATCTGCCAGGTATCCGACTAAGGGTCGTAGGCCTGGTTTGAAGAATTTGGCTTGGAATCCTTCCTCGTCCGCTGCTTTGCTGCTATTCATCGCCCAGATGGCTTTCCTGACATCTTTATCGGTGAATAGGTGGCAGGAGAGGGGAGGAGATGTGACTTGGATCTGGGACTGTTCGGGAATGTCGTAAAGGCGGGAGGTGTATGAGAACATGGAGACTGGGTCGAGATCAGCGAGAGGAGGAGAGCGTCGGGGGAGGATCTTGCCCCTGAATTGCTTGGGGGAATGGGTAAGGAGGGCGGAAAGCTCCCGTCTTTGTTGGGAGATGAACTGTCGTTTTTTGTGGCGGAGGAGGCGACGGTAATTCTTTTGGATGGCAGAGTATGAGGGAAGGGACTGACGGGAAGGCTTGGCTGAGATCCTGTGGAGGAGTTTACACTCTATATCGTACCATTTGTTCATAGGGGAAGTTCCTGCCTTGCGGGAGGTCGAGGTGGTTCGAAAGGAGTGGGGAAAGGATTTAAGCGCCGACTCCCAGATTGCCGAGGAGAGACAGTGGTACTTATCCGAAACAGTCTCGAGACGGGAGAAGTCATCCGTGTCGGGGAGGATTTGTCGGAGTGAGGAGGAGAAAATGTTGGGGTCACCCTTATCAAAACAGAAGATGGTTCTACCCGGGGATCGGGGTGGGGGGTGGGTTGGTCGGGGGGGATCAAACTGAAGAGAAAGTGAAAGCAGTGCGTGGTCGGCTAGAGGGATGGGTGATACAGAGAGATTCCGGATAAAAGGGAGCAGTGTTCGACTGGTTAAGGCGTAATCCACCACACTAGCCCCTCCTCCATGAGGCCTACACGTGAAGAAGCGGGATTCTGGGAAGCGCGAGAGGCCGTTCAAAATTATCAGCTCATGTGATTCGCCCAACTGCAAAAGATGTCTATCGTAGGCTGTGATGGGGCCCAAGGCGTCCTCCAAGATCCTCTGCAAGCCTACTGAAGCCAAGTCCACACCCCTAGTGCAGAACACATCCTCGGACCGGTCATGGAGTGGGACCTGATGATCCTTGGTACGGGCATTGAAGTCCCCCATAATGATAATTTCTCCATCAGTTGAGTATTTAGTGATGTCTGGGTATATGTTGGTGAAGGGTCCCTTTCTACATCGTCGTGGATGGCAAACGGAGATGTGGTTGGGGGGAAGTAACAAACTGCAATAAAGATATCCCTCAGGGGTGGGGCTCCAGTGTTGATTCGGATCCACATGTATCTGGCGTGCTCATCTGTATTTGCCACTGTGACTCTGTCTCTGAGCTCGTCTTTGACTAGGCACGCTACTCCCCTTGACCCTCTGATCCCCCCTGAGCTCCTTGTTTCCTGTCTACATATTGAATGCCATTGGTACCCCATTATGTTTGGGAGAGGCCGAACTGGGCTCTCGTGGGTCTCTGTTACTAGGAGGATATCTGCTGACTCAAGGGCGTCGTAGAGTAGCCCAGGTGAAGACCAAAGAGACCCATTTCCGTTCCAGCAGTGAATTGAAATCCCTGTTGTTCGACGCCTCCCCAGGTGGACCCGTCATTTGGAACTGCCTGCTCGAGGTGTCCATCCTGGGGGGAAGGAGTCTCGAATGATCGCACGAAGGTTCCTTATGACTGCTCATTTTCCCGCTTGTCTTGCTGCAGCCACTTGTTCTCTAGCCTGTTTGAGTTCAGCCACCTGTGCCCGAGTGAGATCCTCATCTAGGAATATCCTGTGTGGAAGGTCAAATAGCTTTCGTTTAGCTCGAAGAGCATGTAGACAATCTGTGGTATTATGGAATCAGATAAATAAGGTGGAGTCCTGTCCTAGCCAAGCTCTGTCTAATCTTATATCGGATATGTCGAGGGTGTCTCTCAAGAATCCTGTGGCCACCTCCATCGGATCTGCTGAAGATAAAGGGAGAGGGAGACCTCTCACTTTGAGGTTTAGCTCTCTCGCTCTACGGGATCGTTCTTCCACGAGTTTGGCCGGTACAACTTCCTCTACTGCTGTGGTAGGAGAGGATTTATCTTGCCCCCGAACCACCTGTGCCCATGAGCTAATGTGTGTTTCTGTTTCCTGTCTGAGGGAGACCTGTTGTGATATAATCTCCTCTTGCTTGTTCCTGATCTCCTGGATTTCTGCATGCAAAGTCGTCTTTGTGGGGTCTTCCTGCACTGATTTCCGAAGGGACAAGCTTTCTCCTTCCACGAAGGAAATTCTGTCATTGAGTGTATTTACCTCGGCCCGGAGCTTGTCATTCTCGGTTTCAAGGGAATCTACCCGACGTAACAATTGTTTGATTTGAGATGTCCAGAAGGCGAAGTCTGACTCCATGGCAATGTCTCTGGGGCTATAGGTCTCTTCCGGCTGGTTGAGGCACTGGTGGAGGTAACGGGAAGGTCCTCTATTGTTGAAGGGGTTACTGAGGTGGGTCTCGTGCTCAGGTTCCGTGTGCGGGGAACCCATAGTTACCCTGTCATATGTGCGGGTTTGCAGGAGCAGACGTTTGCCGGTGCAAGGGCGGGCCGACAATCATCGACTCGAGCAGACCGAAGCGAGCAGAGAGGGCTGACGTGAGCTCACGGGCCGACGTGAGTAGGGGGCCGATGCGAGCTGATGGGCCCACGCCGCGAGCAGAGACGACGCCGATAGAGAGACCCATTTCTGTGCAGTAGAGAAGAGACTTATTTCTGTGCAGTAGAGAGAGAGAGATGTGATGAGAAGAGTGAGTGCAAATGAGGAAAAGTCCTCTTATATTTATAGACAACGTTGGTGTTTGAATAGATGCGACTATTGGGCTTCTGAGCCTACATGAGTTGTAGGTCGGCTTGATAATAATTCCATAATCAAAATAAATTCATATCTCCATGAATACTTATCGGAATTGGATGATCTTTATATCAATCCTACACATCTCGACGAGAAGGAATCTAATAAAAATATTATCAGCCATGAATAAGATGACCCACATGAAGTTTTGCCCTGGTTGCCAATTTTAATATAGCGTGAGAGGAATCTAGGAGGAAATAGCCCTAATGCGCAGGAGGGAAGGAGGCCTACACGCTGCCATCTACAACCCTAGATGCAATCCTAGATGATCTACACAATCCTAAGGAGGATGCCCTAATGCTGTCCTAACCTAGAGGATGCAGTCATGAAGAGATGCCCTATCCTCCATGCTGTCTCAAGGGTAACCTAGCCGCAGTCAAGAAAAGGATATACAATGCCCAAATAGATCTTAGCCGCAGCAAAGTCATGGGTCTTTTGGAGGACCGAGCTACTGTTAGGAGGGTTGAGGAGCTGGGCTAGAAGGCCACAATACAAGGTCTACTTCAGCCGCAATACAAGGTCTACTTCAACAAAGGAGAGGGGACGTTAATGTCACCCTTGTGGCTGTTTGAAGAGGCAATAAGGTCTGTGTGAAGGGATGATTAAACTGCAGGCCTGTAAGTATTGTTTTGATGGTCAAAACAACTCTATACATGGAGATGTAGGTGTCTCCTCAAACAACGAGGTCACTTACCTTGTAAAGGAAGGGAGGCTGCATAATTCAAGGTGAGTTATGGCATGATCATTGGGCTGTTGTAGGTTACAAGAGGGTGCCCTAACCAATGAACGAACTCTATCCATGAACAGCAGTGCAAAGGTATGCATGTTCTCCATTAATGACTTGTGTTGGGTCCATGATTTTGGATCAGTTTGGATGGGATGTGCTTGCAGCCTGTAGTAACCAAAGTGGAGGGGCGGACTTGGTGGTTAGATGCCCTAACCAGTGGTAGCATATACAGTGATTTATTAAACACTTGGAGAATCTGTTAGCAGCCATGTGGAGGGGTTTCTTAGATGTTGGATACTGCCACATAGGAGCTTTGATGTCACTAACAATAGGACAACAATGCTAATAGTATGATGGCATGATGCAATGGGATAGCAGTAAGCATGGTGCTGCAAACTCATTGGACAATAGCAAGGTACAACATGCCAAATAGGACAGCTAGGTAAGTGTGCTTAGTACAACGTTGTAAATGGGATAGCTAGGAAATGGTGCTTAGTGCAACAAGCTAATGGGACAGCAGTGGTAGCATGAGGTGTAGCAGTATGATGTGTGCAGCATGGCCATGAGGTCCAACATAGTGATGATGGGTGCAGCATGGTGCAACACGGTGAGGTGCAGCATGATGACGAGATGCAACACAATGATAGGTGAAGGAGTCATCTTGGAGAATCAGTTGAAGCAGCATGTCTTCAACTAAGTTCAACCATCTCATGTATCATCTTCTTAGAGATGATCTATGCTCTTATTTAGATAAGTCAAAGTGTTGAATTCTGTTGTAAATGTACTATCTCTCTCTCTCTGCTGAACTATTGAAGAACATATAAGAAGAATTGATCAAGGGTTTCCCCACAATGGGGTTTGTCTCTGGCTCATGCCACATCTTGTGTCCTCTTGTCTTGGCTTGTCTTCTGTGATCTATGTTTATGTTCTATCTGCAATTTACTTTAATGCTGATGTGATTGCTAATCTGTAAAAAATATTGAGCTAACTGTGAAATTTGAAATAAATTGCTCTAAGCGTAGAACATACCTAAAATTAACAAGCATTCATCATATACCATTGTTTTGGGTGCAAAATAGGCCTACAAGGCCTCTCTCTCTAGCAAAGAAGCAAAGTAAAGACAACAAGTTAAAAAGGACTATTTCTAGGGTTTCTGTCCGCATGTGCAAAGATTCCAGAAGCCAACTTATGCATATTTAACAACAATTGAAGACAATACACTTAAAGACCTCATTCAGATGTACACCAAGGCCTACAAGGTATCCAAAGCAAGTGAAAAAGGCTCTCCCTATAATGAAGACAAGAAGTCCTAATGTTCTAGGGTTCTCTTAAGAACAAAAGAAGCCTAAGCAGCATAAGAAGGACGAAGTGTTGAGGAGTAGAGTGCTGTAAGACATAGGTCCATGTGCCAAAATTTATAGTGCAGAAAGACGAAGGATTTGACTTGTGCTTGGAGGATCCTATAGTTAAGGGTCTCGGGTTTGGCAGTTGTTCAAATAAGAAGCTTCAATAAGAGAAAACTTACAAAGGGTTTTCCTCTCAAGAGTGGAGAGTTTTTGTCCCTCGCAGAGAGCCAAACTTTGTGTTCTTGTTATTTTGTTTTTGGTAGCAGTTTGATGAAGTACACACATATGAACTAATAAGAAGAAGAAGAAGTATATGCTAACAAGAAAAGTAAAAAGACTCCACAAATTTATATCAAGTAGCGAAGAATCATCACAACACTACTTTGCCCTATATTCTTCAACATGATATTAGAGCTAAGGTGATACATCAAGGAAAGGGAAACTCAAGAACACTCATCAAAAGAAGCATCCAAAAGTTGAAGCATCAAGCATAGAAGTCTTAACCACTTCAAGGACAAGAAGGGTCTACAATCCATCATTCATCAAGGAGGTCTACAAAGCTAGAAGAAGAACCTTATATAAAGGCACCTACAAAGAAGAGCAGATTGAAGGAGGACCTACATCAAGCTACAAGTCTTCAAGCAAATCTCATCACCAAGCAAGACCACTTGAAGGACATCAAGATGTAAGGAAGACAAGCCATCAAGCTTTCAAGGAAGAAGCAAATCCATTACATCTCAAAATCTATCAAGTAAGTACATGTCCTCTTCTGAATATATTTCAATGTCTTTTTGCAAGGAAAACAATAAATTGGTAGGTACCAATAACTTTCTTGCATGGAAGATGAGGACTAATTTACTACTCAAGGAGAATGAACTCCTAAAGCATGTCAAAGGGAATATCACTATCCCTGCTAAGGAGCAGACTCAAGCCTTAGCCAAGTACCATAAGGAGGAGACAAGAGGTCAAAGGATTTTGATAGAATCAATCAAAGACTCTCTCATTCCTTATGTCTCCAAGTTTGAAACATTCAAAGAAATTTATGATAAGCTAGTAGAGCTATTCTCGGTATCCACAACTGGAGAAGTAATATCTCTAAGGAATGAATTGTACAAGATGAAGATAACAAATGAGGAATAACTCCCTACTTCATGAAAATCTCTGAAATGAGTGATCAACTTCAAGAGCTTGGGGAAGTAATGTCTGACAAAGAAATGACAACTGTTGTACTCAATGCTCTACTTGAGGAGTGGGGAAACTTCACATCAAGCATATATGCCAAGAAGGAAACAACCACTCTCAATGAAATGTGGTCTCTATGCAGAACAAAGGAAACTAGACTTGAGGCAAAAGAAGATGTGGGATCAAAGGAGCAAGCATTTGCTACCATGGCCAAAAGAAAGGGTAAATTTGGCAAGTTTGGTCCACAAAAACCAAACAACAAAGACATGTCCAAGATCCAATGTTTTGGATGCCAAGAATATGGACACTACAAAAGGAATTCTCCTAATCTTAAGGAGGACAACAATAACAAAAGGAAGAGGGAAGAAGCTCACATAAGTCAAGAGATGAAAGGAGGAAAGAAGCAAAAGAAGGAAGATCCTCCGGATCTCTACTATGAATAGGTCAAACTCTTTAGAAGACTTCTTTCAAAATTTTGAGTAGAATAGGAGCATGTAGGAATAAATTAAAATTGCATTGCTAGAAACACCCTCTAGAATCTAGTAGCATGATATACATAGAGTTCTAGACACTCATGTAGATGTAGCATTTATGAGAAAAACAAAAATGCATAAGTAGAAATATCTTCTAGAATATAGGAGGATGGCAATGTTGACATGGCGAATGTTCGTTGTGCCAACAAAGGGAACCAACCCGATTGTAGACCCCAATTAGATCTGCTCTCGTTTGGAGTGGCTAGTTCCAACGAGTTTTAAAGGATCCCATACACTGTTATAGGTGTTGAAAGATTACTTCTTGGAGGAAGACTTCAATTAAATCAACAAAAGAAACAACTAACCTATATGTATCAAATCTTATCTACACTAATCCTAACTACTTATGCTAGTCTTAACTATTCTAATCTATCTTGCAGGAGCATAACAAAAGAGGTTAAACATCATATATAGATTCCAAGTCCAAATGAATCAATCACTGGTTCACAGATGAACAAGGTTATATTAAATCTTAATTGAAATATAATTACTCATACAGGAATTCACATTCCTTTCCATACAAATATAACTTGTAACTGATGTTTAATAGGTTTCGAATCAACAACCTTTCATGAATTAACCATGGTAACAAATTATATTTGAATAACCAAGACTAGTCACGAACTGTTTGTTATCAATATGCATAAAAACAAAACATATTTATATTTATGCTAGCAACAACACCTTGATTCCAAACACATGAAAGAAGAGGAAAATAAATCTCAAAAGGGCTCCTTCTTGGCCCAAACAGTCTTCTTTATTTGTACAATAAATCAAAAGCTGTTCTGGCCCCCAAAAAAAGTCCTCCCTCCATCTCCGAAGGTAATACTTATGCAGGAAGAAACTGACTCTTTGTATCCCCCTGACCCTCCATCTTCCCAGCTTATTCAATATACAAATTAAATATACGGATGTAGAATGGTCCATCAAACTGTCGACACCTTGAGGCTACATTTGCTAGGGTGTTTCTATTTTCTGGAGAAAATGAAAGGATGTCGATTAAGAGAGCATGATTGCGTGTCATCTCTCTGCACTTGTATGGAGCGGATGTTATTCCCTATCATTTCGTGAAGGAAATTGAAGACACTGTGCTCATCATCCCACATCTGGCATGCTTTAAGGTGTATCTGGAGGTAATGACATTTGAATGGATCAACGATGTCATGAGTGCTTCCATTGCACATAGAGCATGCCTCCATTATGCACAATGGCGGTTTGTATCCCTTTCTTGTAGGGTATGTCTTTGCAATATTGACATCAGTGGCACAGAGGTGTCGTCTTGATATAAATCACACTTATCTGTTATCGGGTCCACTCGAACTCGCCTTTCTTCTCTTGATGCTTACCTATAGAAACAATTCATATTAGCTATGATTATGAGAGAATATGACAGACATGCCCACAAACAAACCTCATCTTCAGTCAAAGTTTCTATTTAATCTCGCAATGTAGAGCAATCGTAATTATTAAACCGCTGAACTTGGACCATTCATTTTATCAGATTTTCGTTTAAAAACCCGGACCGCAACACTACATCGGGACACATGGGAATACACGGGATAACCCCCAGCTGAACCATAAGGCTGGACTTCAAATACTATGCACTCGGGTCTATAGTTATTGTTGGGTCCGCTCATCGCGCCTTCGCATATCGCATATTGCTTTACTTTTGCCGACTGTTGATTACGATAAGCAATAGGTCGGACCCGAAAATATATACGCTGTGCTTAATAGTCCGGTGGGTCCGCCATATCGCATCGTGCTTTATATATAAACGCTGAACTCTGCCAATTGCGATTTGCGATTGGGGAAGTGGACCCGAAAATATATGTGTTGCGGCTAATGATCCCGGCGGGTCCGCCATATCACGGAACGCCTTATGTATGAGCCTCGGGTTCTGTCGATTGCGATATGCGATGCGATCGGTTGACCATTGGATCATATTCTTTGATCAATGGTGGAGAAGCTTTAACAAATATTGCATCGCAATGTTTCAGTGGCGAGTGAATGGACCTTGGGTTTCAATGAAGCGCGATTGCGATATGCAATGTAACGACGAACCCGATAGGATATAGATGCGATTAATTGCATTCGGTGTCTGGAAGATCATCGCATATTGGATGCAAGAGGGGAAAGCGTAGCATGACCGCGGAAATTGTGATATTGCGATAGCGATAAAGGCATGCATAGGGAGATGTATAAAGACCGAAAATTCACAGAAAAGGTAAGTTAAGGATGGTCGCAGAGTATTTCTATTATCAAAGCATTGATATGGAGATAAGGACGCGATAGAAGGTTTTTGAGGGTTGAGTCTGCAACACCCATAGTAAAAAGTGGGGGTGATTATATGTGCGGGCATGGAGTACCATGAATGTTTATGAGGATTGAGAAAAGTCTTGATGACAGAACACGAATGAAGGGCTAGACTGGGTTATAAATGAATCATGCCGCAGAGATCTATTCAGGGGGGACTTAACCATTAAGAATTGAAGATTTGACTCGGCATAGAGTTGAAATCCTTGGGATAAAAACAGATCATTCGGAGAAATGAAAGATCAAACTTCTAGGGGACCCATTCAAATTCGCTGTCAGAGCAGGCTTTAATAGGGTGGTGGTTGTGGCCACGACAGGCAGATATAGCTCAAGATATTCATGTAGAAGAAGCATACCTAGTAAAGGACCTCATACATGATGAAAGAAAAATTGATCATGATAAGAATCTTAAAAGACCTACTTCATCAAAAGAAAGGAAACATTTGCAAGGCAAGGATCTTTAAGATCCTATGATGGAATCTTCAAAAGAAGGTTCATGAAGCAAGGTAGATGTCTCATTGGGAATCCCATTCATGGGATTCAAGAAAAGGTATGATAAGCAGGGAAGCTAGGGTGAAGCAAGAAAGGCCACAATAAGGTCAATCAAATGAAGCAAGGATGATTAAAGAAGAATCAAGATGAGGTATGTATGCATCAAAGTTTAATTCATGTTATCATTTGTATATTATTGAGTCATGGGTATAGTTCTATAACATGATCAAGCATGAAAGAATCTCTTTCACCAAGGACATGTTCGAAGGCATGCACTACAATGTGATGAAGGTCAACAAAAGCATATGCTCACATAAGGAGCATAAGATTGTTGACTAAGAAGCAAGAAGAAATGTTGACAAGTCCAGAAAGAAAGCAGTGAAGGAATGCTCTCATGAGAAGCATTAGATGGTTGACCTATCTATCTGAGGAGAAGCAAATGAAGAGAAGAGATCAAGCATGTGAAGAACACCATGATCACTGAGAATCACTATTTGACAAAGGCCTTGAAGATATCTCTCGAAAGAGGCCAGATAACTTTGATAAAGAAAGGACCCTTGGGGCTGGGAACCCAAGATAAGAATAGTCCTAAAAGGTCATACTCAGAGAACACCCGGGTGGGTATGTCCCTTGAGAGACAATGATGAACGTGTCTATAAATCATTGGTATCACCAACATTGTAGCTCATGGCCTCGTAAAGAGATGGAGCTATTAGTAAAGGCCTTGCATTATGACAATGTTGATGGATATGATGCTATAATAGATGGATTGCAAATCCGGTTTCTCTTATGTGAATTCTTCAAGATTGAAAATTGCCAAACACCTTGTAATGTTGTATGAATACCTCCCTAGTTAAGAGGGAGTGTTGAAGGAAATGTAACTAGGCTAGGTCTTCATAAATGTAATCTGTATTTATTCAAGAAAAGAGAAATTATTTTTGTAATATTTGTCAATGGGTTTTGTTGTCGCACAGATTGTCACGACAACACTCAGATCGGGGGTTGTCACTCTGATCCCCGATCTCTCCGTTTAAGCCTGTCTCCCGCGGCTAAGGGGGGTAGACCCTGTAAGGAGATGGACAACCAACTGTGAACCAGTTGGTTTGGGAAACACGAAAGAGAAAAGCACTAAATGAATTTGTTTAATTTGATGGACCAGTGCCTTATGGGTTTGATGGTGAAACGATCACTTAATAGATATTGCAGAAATGTAAACTGTGCACAACAATCATTTATCATCAAACAACTTTGGACAATGCAAGATATCCAGTAAATTCACAATACTTTTAACGATGATCTGGCAATTTAAAAAAAATAAACTTCGAAAGATACAACCATGTAAATTTGCACATTAACCAGATATTATATTTAAGCATGCCAAATCACATAAATGATAAACATTAATCCCATATCAAAATTTTCGTCTCAACAAGAAAAATAGAATGTGATAAAATTCCCAGGCTAAGACTTCAACTGGAAAAAGAATTTCCACGATGTATTTTTTATGCTTTTCAGATAAAATAAAATTTTTAAAGCTAAAAATCTAAACTAAAACAAAATTTAAAATTTAATCTAAAGTTCTAAAGATTTTTTTTTTAAAATTTTTAAATTTTATTTATTTATTTATTTTTAATCAAAAATTAAATCTAAGTTTAAAACTTAAAACAAAGAAAATCTAAATCTAAATTAAAAAAAGAGCTATGATTTTTTTTTTTTTTTTTTTACAAAACAAAATAAAACCTATATCAAATTTTAAAAAGCAAAAGTCAAAACCCTAAACTAAAACCCTAAAACAATTTTTTTTATTTTTTATTTTTATTTTATTTTTTATTTTTTTATGAATATCTTTTACTTTTGAATAAAAACTAAAAAAAAGAAAAACTAAATTTAAATTAAACACAACATATTATATATACGTAACTTACCAAACCCCAAAAAAAATGAAAGTGTTTTACCTTTAAACTAAAGCTTATGTTACAAGCACGCATAACCTTCAATGAAACATCTATGCGTAGAAGTTACCGTAACAAGTCATCTTTAACCAATCACTAAACTTTCAAAATCCAAAATTTTCCTTTTGAAACCATAAATTTAGTTGAATTTCAAAGACTGAATTTTTTACCTGACTCACCAAATTGGCAAAAGGCAAACACGCAATGCTACTCACAGTAGAAGAAGACCGCCAGACATTTGTGAACGCCTCTTAAAAAGACTAGCAACCTCTACGCATAAAATGACGCCCGATTTTGCAGTGTATAGATTTAGCTTACGTTTTTTTTGTGTTTGTTTGCAGGCGGAGAAGTTTAGATACGCACCTGAAATCCATGAAAAACTCGAAATGGTATTGCTTGCAGGTTTGCACGGGTATGGACGGCTACAACAGCAGGGGTATCCGATGAAATGGACGCGGCAACAGCAGATGGAACGTATCTATGTTGAGAAATACCCACGCTGATACCCACGACAATCAAAATTTCGATTTTAGTTTCAACGTATTTTGCAGGTCTGGCGGATTGGCAGCAGATGGAAGAGCAAGACGAGAGCTGGAGACTTCTATTTGCAGATTCGACGGTGTGAAGCGGATGAGGGGCAGCACATACGCATGCGGAGAGGGTTTGGCATTTGCTGGACGGGCTGACAGGATTGAGGGCAGTCGAATAGGAGTGAATACTGATGAGACGGTGAAATTTATTCAACGCAATAATGCTATGTTGGAGAGTTGAGTCAGGATGACGGCAAAGATAAAAAAGGAACGATGCGTTTGGAGGGGAAGGAAAGGAACCAACGGCTGGAGCTGATGGCGTATGGCATATGGTTTCCACGTGTTTAGTTTGCTGCGCACAAGGAGAAACCCTGGCCTATTTAGAAAAGGCGTGACCCTCTTTTTCCTGCAGATGTGTGGAGCTTCCAAACAACTGAAACAGCTGAGGAGGAGAATGACCGTATTTTCGTTCTCCGCACAACCAGACAAGCCAAAAACTGTAACCTGAAAACAACAAAACAAGCAACCAGAAACTGGAAACAATAAAAATAAATAAAACCCTAAAAACAAGAAAAAATTATTTACAGTCTTATGACTCCGCAACAGCCAGATTTGTCAGTGACATCAAAAATATTTTTTGAAAAATTCAGATTTGCTAATAAAATGCCTTAGAAAGTCTCTCATGCAAATCATAAAATAAACTAAATGATTAACCCGGGATCAAAACCAGCTGGGCTCTGCAAAAAGTGCTTATGGGAGTTGGCTGGTTCAGCCAAGAACTTCCCCTAACGCCCATTGATCTTCTTCAACAAGATATTCCTGCACAACTCACTTTAACCATCAATAAAGAGAGAACGAATAGTACTAGATCTCCAATGCAATAGAGATACCTGCCATTACTTCAGAAACCCTAATACCATTCAAACCCTAGCATGTGAACAAGATACCTATGCTCAACAATACTCTTCATTAAGCTGTTATTAATGGCTGAAAATTAAAATATGCAGAAAACAAAATAGCTCACAGCACTTCAAGAGAGTAACACCAGCAAGCATTTGACCCCAAAGTCTTTCTTTATTAGCACCACAAAATATTTACAAGAGAGCTTCTTCAGCCAAAACTTAGATCCAATGTCCAATGATTTCAAATGACCCCTAGCACCCTTATTTAAAAGAGAAAATCCCAACGGCTAGTTTGAGTGATCCATGACAAAACGATCTCGACCGCCGATGAGAATCAAGACATCTCTTAATCTCATCCGTCGAATTTTTTAATGCATTAAAAAAATGAAATTCTCAAAATATTGTTATTTTATTA
>APFE030270085.1:50879-61187 GCA_000404065.3 Pinus taeda
GGAATGAAGATTATCACTAGAAAATTAGGTCCACCTAGGCAATTTACATACATGACTCAGCTCTGCTAAGATTATTTACATCAAAATGCAGACTGGGTTTACAACTTAATAAGATCAGGATAATGACGATGACTGTCGAATGGCACGAACATCTCGATCAAGCGCTGTCCCTTTTTGCGAAAAAAGGGGGGTGTACTGCTATGGGTAGTTGACACGCAGCGGTCAACAGGTTTCTTGCTCATTGAAAATAGGTCAAGCACATTTTAAAGTGCTTCTAGAAAGTCAAAGTCAAAATATAATTATGATAAGACCCTTTGAGGGCATGTTACATCACGTACAAGGTCATGGAAACATCTCCAAGCATAGTCAAATCCTCTCCTAGCATCAACGAAGTCTCCAAGCAGCAAAATGATGGATAAATTATGAATTTTAATGTAAATGTCATGTCGGCCTAGAGGACAGTCAAGTCAGCTTAAAGAGGAGGGACAAACGTCTATTTATAGGCCCTGTCCACTCATACAACACACAACTCTCTCTGAAATCCGCAAGCAAGAAGAGGGCTAAAAGGACGAAGAAAAGACAAAGAAGAGGGCTACAAGGGCAACAAGATAAGGAGACAGAACAACGAAGGTAAGGAGACAATTTCTGAAGCAGCTACAACCACATGTGCAAGGTTAAGGAAGGACTATCTGCAGTGATAGCAGCAGTCATCATATACCATTGTTTTGGGTGCAAAATAGGCCTACAAGGCCTCTCTCCAACAAAGGACTAAAGAAAAGATAGTGAGATAAAAAGCACTGTTTCTAGGGTTTCTGTCCACATGTGTGAAGATTCCAGAAGTCAACTTATGCATATTTAACAACAATTGAAGACAGTACACTTAAAGACCTCATTTAGATGTACACCTAGGCCTACACGGTATCCAAGGAAAGCGAAGAAGGCTCTCCCTATAATGATGACAAGAAGCCCTAGGGTTCTCCTAAGAAGAAAAGAAGCCTAAGTAATAGAAGAAGGACAAAGCGTTGAGGAGTAGAGTGCTAGAAGACAGAGGTCCATGTGCTGAAATTTATAGTGCAGAAAGAGGAAGGATTTGACTTGTGCTTGGAGGATCCTATAGTCAAGGGTCTAGGGTTTGGCAGTTGTTCAGATAAGAAGCTTCAATAAGTGAAAACTTAGAAAGGGTTTTCCTCTCAAAAGTGCAGAGCTTTTTGTCCCTGGTAGAGAGCCAAACTTTGTGTTCTTGTTATTTTGTTTTTGGTAGCAGTTTGATGAAGTACACACATATGCACTAATAATAATAATAAGAAGAAGAAGCAGAAGCTAACAAGAAAAGTAAAAAGACTCCACATATTGTTATCAAGTAACGAAGAATCATCGCAACACTACTTTGCCATATATTCTTCAACAACATGTTGTAAAAGACTCCTTTGGTTTCCTTGGGAAGTTTTCTCAAAGGGCTTTCTTTTCTCTCTTTGTAACCAATCTCTAATAAAAAGATTATTTTTTCTTGTGAGGGAGCTTGGGATTTTTTCCATCGTATCCTTTCTCCCCATTTAGAGTGAGGACCATTGCTTGTGGGTGGACTAATCTCTTAGTTTAGTTACTCCAATTTTCTTTGTTAATTTTATTGCTAAAGCTCATTCATGTATGATTAATTTCTTAACATAACACTCACATCCATTCTCATTTTAGCATACGTTTGAGATTGGTTTATGTTTGCTATTTCCATTTCTTGAATACTTGTATTGGGCAATCTACTACAACACATGCAATTTTTCTTTTGATGCAAGCAAGTATTTTATATTTACTGGGCAAGCTTAAACTAGTTTAATTTATCCATCTACTTTGGTTTCACAAGTCTCTTGAGCACATTGGTTTATCATTGTCAATTTATATTATGTGGCATTATCATTATTGTTGGATCTTTCCTGTGTCACTCCATTGAAGCAATTTGGCATTGATTTCACTTACTTGCAAAGCAACATATTTGGAACTTGTGGAGCTATATTGAGCTAATTGTTTCACTTTCCCTTTCCATTGAAAGATATTGGTATTGTTTTTTATTTTGAGCACTATACTTTCTTGGAAGCAATAACACTCACTAAAATTAATTTCTAGGCATAAGCTTGGTTGATAGAAAGTATAGGGAAAAATACTTTCTTGGAAAGTTCTTTCATCTAGTACGAAGTAAGGTAAAAGAATTGCGATCATGCAGTTATGAAGGTGGCTTGTCCCCTTGTAGGAATGAAAGCACACACTGGTTCATAAGACTCAAGGGACGGGTATCGTTAATGACACCTGTGTGCCCTCGCCCCCTCTTTCTTAGAGTCACCCCAATTTTTACCCTTTGGTAAGAGCTCAAGAGGAGGACTTCTCATTTAGATTAGGCATTTTAGATTAAAAATAACCAAGACTAATTGCATTCAAATCTAGTATTGGTGCATCTCATGCTAATACATCTTATGATTTCATTTGCAATTGTCCATTTTACTTGTCATTATTGAATATTTTATGTTGGCAAACATTGTTTCATTTTCCTTTTGCAAGTAGAACACTAATTGATTTTCTTTTTGCAACATATCTTTATATGCTTTGATTTAGGCATTGATTATATTTTAAAGTCATTTTATATCTTTTATTGATTATAGTGCTAACATCTTTGTCTCCATTTCATGATTGCTTTTGCTTTCGTTTTTTTGAAATATTCTACTTTTGTTTTGAGCAAATATATCTTTCATTTTTGTTGAGCAATTTATCTTAAGGCACTGGGTTTATGGTTTTATTATGTTAATGATTTTTATTGCTTATATCATATTTTGCTCATAATTCTTAAAAGTACCACTTTCGCTTTAACATCTCTTTTAGAACCCTAAACCCATGTCCACAAAAGCTCTTAGTGGTGTTGAATATTTCGTCACCTTCATTGATGACCATTTTAGGAAGATTTGGATCTACTTTCTAAAAACCAAGAATGAAGTTTTTGATCGATTCAAAGAGTTTAAGGCTCTGGTTGACAATCTGACAGGGAAAAGGATAAAAGTGTTGCGCTCAGACAATGGTGGAGAATACATTGATAAGGACTTCACTAATTTCTGTGCAAGGGAAGACATAAGAAGAGAATGGACAACTCCTTATAATCCGGAGCAGAATGGAGTAGCAGAGAGGAAGAACATGACTATGGTTGAAACAACAAGGGCGTTGTTGTATGATCATGATATGCCCAAATATCTATGAGTAGAAGCATGCAACACAACTGTGTATGTCCAGAATAGGACTCCTCATAGGGCATTAGGTAAGATTACTTCGGAGAGTGTCTTCACTGGTAAGAAGCCTAAGGTAAGTCATTTCAGAATATTTGGGAGTTTGGCAAACTGTCATATACCTAAAGAAAAAAATGAAGAAATTGGATCCAACTGCAGAAAAATGATATCTTGTGGGATATAGCGAGAATGCTAAGGTGTATAGAGTCTATCTTCTGGGAAATAGGAAGATTGTAGTTCAATGGGATGTAAAGTTCATGAAGGACTGAGCTTTCAGGAAATCCTGAGAAATGCCTTCCGAAGAACAGTCAAAGGATGATCCATTGGTCCAGCCACTTCAACTAGCAGAAACTAGCATCAATATTTCTCCTAAAGACAAAATTCCAGAGGTATCACAACAGGTGGAGTCTCAGGAAGAAGAGAAAATAGATCCACCCACTACCAGTGGAAGAACGAGCCGGGAACATCGACAGATACTATGCGATGCAGAGGATTTTTTTGGGGCTCCTGGGAATGAGAAAACGAAGCGTAAACAACCAGACAGGTACCAAGCCTTGGTGGCTCAGGTTGGAGGACCCTCTAGTTTTCAGGAGGCCGTTCAACATCAAGTATGGGTAGATGCTATGGTGGAGGAATACAGTTCCATAATGGTCATTGATGTCTGAGAAGTGGTACCTAGGCCTCTGGACATATCAGTTGTAGGTTCGAGATGGATCTACAAGGTCAAATGTGTTGCAGATGGTAGTGTGGAAAAATACAAAGCTAGGGTCGTGGCTAAGGGGTATGCTTAGAAGGAAGGGATAGACTACGAAGAAACCTTCACCCCAGTAGCTAGGTATACTTCTATTAGATTTGTGATATCTCTTGCAATACAGATGGGGTGGGAGATTCACTAGATGGATGTCAAGACTGCATTTTTGAATGGGGTAATAGAAGAAGCATACATTGAACAACAAGGGGGTTTTGAGACACATGAGAAGAAATCTCATGTCTACAGATTGAAGAAAGCCTTGTATGGGCTTAAACAGACGCCTAGAGCATGGTATGGTCGAATTGATGGTTACTTGCAGAAGATGGGATTCGTCAAGAGTGATGCAGATCCTAACCTCTACTATCAGATTGTAGAGAATGAGCCTCTAATTCTGGTGTTATATGTGGATGATCTTTTTCTAACTAGTTCATCTAGGTTCATTAAAGATTGCAAGGAAAACCTAACTTCAAAATTTGACATGAAGGATTTGGGGTGGATACATTATTTCCTAGGGTTGGAAGTTTGGTAGCAGAAAGATGGAATTTTCCTTGGACAAGGGAGATATGCTACATAAATTCTGGAAAGGTTCAGAATGTAAGACTATAGACCTATGGCTACCCCAATGATTACCAACTGGAAGAAGATTGATGTATCTGAAGATAAAGAAGTTGATCCCGCCTTGTATAGACACTCATAGGGTCCTTGATGTATCTGGTCAATCCCAGACCAGACATTTGTTACGCTGTCAACACCCTTAGTCAGTTCATGGTGGAACCAAAGAGGGCGCACTAGGCAGTAGCCAAGCATGTTCTCAGATATATACGAGGAACAGTCGAGCATGGACTAATGTACACCCGAGGTAATGACATCAAGCTAAGTGGGTTCACTGACGTAGATTGGGTTGGAAGTTCAGTAGATCGGAAAAGTACCATTGGGTACTGTTTCAACATTGGATCAGGAATGACCTCCTAGTGTAGTAGGAAACAAAAATCCGTAGCTCTGAGCTCAGCTGAATATATGGCAGCTAGCATAGCATCGTGTGAAGCCATATGAATTAGGAAGTTGCTTGTGAATCTATTCAGGAGAAGGATAGAAGCAACCAATATTTTGTGTAATAATTAGAGTTGCATCAAGGTCTCTGAGAATCCAATTTTTCATGATTGATCGAAGCACATTGATATTAGATGTCACTTTATCAGACACTGTGTCCAACGAGGGGCAGTACAGTTACGGTACACTCCGACAGGAGCACAAGTGGCAGACATTCTCACCAAGGCTCTAGGAAGAACAAAGTTTGTTTATTTCAGAGAGAAGATGTGAATGATTGAGAATCCGTTTCAGTAGTGGAAGTGGATAGTACAGGGAGTTGCAGTGCAACAGTTAGCAGTGGCAGTGCTCTGGATAGCATGATGCAACATATTCAGAGGGAGTTGTAGTAGAAATGTAGCAGTGACAATGGTAGTGTCATGGGCAACAATACAGGTTGTAGCAGCGCTGATCTGAATTGGATCCTAAAGAACTCTCTAAGTTTTCATAACTCTGTAAAATTCATGCCAAGGTTTCAAAGTCTTACAAAGGTCAAGCTTATCAGAAATATCCTCGAACAATTGTAATTTGTGAGCAATGCCAAGCAATGAGGACCCTCTGTCAAGCGCACCGATCGTTGGCCCATGGTAACGCGCGTTGCCACAAAACAGCGAAAAAGGAAGCCTTTTTGAGAAATGGGGGAGGTTTCTGATATGTCGCTAATCACATATCACTGGGCAAGCTCCTCAGAGAAGAAAAAGCCTCGAGTGACCTGGACCCGAAAAGTCAAAAACCTTACAGAATTCGTTGATTTTGTCAGAGGTGGGTCCCACACGAACACTGGCAGGATATCGGAAGGGCTTCGAGCGGTATGCGGTTTCAACCGAGTCCTGCTCGATGCCACACACTAGGTGCCACGCGTTTAGCGAAAGAGAGAGAAAACCACTCACATCGAACAGGTAAACGTCATGCAACTTACCCGCCCGATATGGATGGAGACCTTAAGATTTGGAGGCTCTAGATCGACGGCAGGGATGTAATCCAATGGATGACTGGATTCAACGGGGTAAATACACTGAGTTGTATAAAGGTTTGAAGTCCAGCATGAACGATGAGTTGGCAGAGGAATCATGTTCGCGGAAAATCTGAGAGTTAAACGGAAATAATGACAGTTCAAACATTTCCAATAGAACTGACACTTAGTTCATTATGAAACAGGTGGCCACCTCCCTGTGAGGTGTTACATAGTGATGATGACGCAGAACATGGGAATTCAAAGGACAGAGGCAGAAAAACCAGAACGCCGGGAAGCAGAAACAAACAGTCAGAAAGCAGATTGGCTTTAAAGCCACAAACTGACAGAGACAAAGCAAGCAGCGAGGAGGCAGTGAGAAAAGCGAGTAAGAAAGCTAAGAGCAGAGAACAGAGCCGAGCTGACCTGAAGGCAGCATCGAGCCAGACAGAGTCAGAGAGAGTGAGAGAGTCTGTGTACTCTAGAGAAGGCTTGAGAGGTTCAAGCAAACTCCTTTGTAAATATTTGTCATGTATTGAGTTTCAAATTGGGCTCATACTACTGTGACCAATAAAGGTCGAGTTTCAGTAAGGGAGAGTCTGTGTACTCTAGAGACTTGGGGGATCCAAGTCCAGTCCTACTGATTTATATCTGTTGAGTGAGACTCAAATTGAGCTCACTGTTGTAAAACTCTGCTTTGAAAACATAACAGAGAGGCCACCGCTGAAGGCTGGACCAGGAGATGTAGCCCAGGAGCGTTGGATGAACTTCTTATTAAACTTGTTTTATTTACATGTTTTATTGTTGTGTTTTCTCTAATTGCTTCAGTCTCTATATATTTCACAATCTTATCGATCCGTTGCATAAAGTAACATAGGCACAGCCAAGCACATGAGTATGTAATACCTTTAATTCTTTGTCTTGGATAAATTCCAGATCAAGTGGTATTAGAGCTCTAGGTTACTAAGGTTAGACAAGCTTGTGCTGGATTTTATTGTTGAATGCTAACTAGATCAAAGCTTAAACTAGGAGAAGGAGAGTTGGTTGAAACTAACTCTGAAATTGGAAGAGTCTATCCTAAGAGGAAAATGTTAGAAGAAAGTCCCTTGGAATCAGACCCTCAATTCATGGATAGTGTCATGGCCATGAGAGCCATGGTAGAGGAAATGTATAGAGAATTTAAGAAAAGTAGAGAGGAAGATTCATCAAATTCCACACGAGATAAAGGAGTAGAAGAATCTCTCCTCCATGACCACTGTAAAGGCAAAGGGAAAGAAGAAAAACTTCTCACACCTCGTAGTAGCCCTGAAAACCAATGTGGAAAAAGTCGAAGTCGGGATTAAATCGGCAAGGGTCCAAAAGTTGAAAAAATCGTTAAAGTCGGGAGTTTTTCGAAAAAGTTGGCAAAAAGTCGGCAAAATAAAAAAACATACAAAAGTATTCATTTTTTAAAAAATCCGGACTTTTTCAATAAAATCCCGATTTTTTCAATAAAATCCCGATTTTTTCAAACAAAAAAAAAATCATTAAAAAAATACCACGATTTTTTGGAAAAAGTCCCGATTTAATTCCGAATTTTTCGATTTAATCCCGACTTTTTCGACTGGGAAAAAATCGGCCGATTTAATCGACCAGCCAAAAAAATCGAAAAATTGGGATTTAATCCTGATTTTTTCCCGACTTTTTCCACACTGCTGAAAACAAAAAGAAGACATCTTTGATTAAATTTGATTTACCAATATATGATGGAGAGTTGAATGCAGAGACGTTGGATAATTGGATTAGACAGATTGATGCTTATTGTAGAGTGTAGAGCATTGATTAAGATAGTAGTAAGATTCTGTTGGCCAGCCTACGCCTTGGAGGCACTGCCTTGGTAAGGTGGGAAGGCAGGACACAAGCTGACATGAAGAAGCATGGTAAAATTCTTTCTGTTTGGAGTGAATTTGTTTTTGCAATTAAAAAACAATTCTATCCATTAGCCTATAATGCAGCAAGCCATGACGAGCTGGCAAACTCTTCGACAATTAAAAGGGTAAAGTGTACAAAGTTACACTCAAGAATTTAGGAAAAGAGCTCTGATTCTAGGAATTTTTTTAGACTCACCTGAAACTCTGCTGAAGTATATAGGTGGTCTACATAGCTACTTAAGGCACACAATTCTCATGTTTAATCCCACTAACATAGATGAGGTATCTGTTCAAGCTACACATTTAGAGGCTAGAGGTAAGAATGTGAACCTAGAAGTTGGGGGATCATCAAAACCTACTACAAGCAAGAATAAGGAGAAAAAGAAAACAGAAATGGAAAGAGAGGAAGACAAATACTGTACAAAAGACCAATTCTTGATGCACTCACTATAAGAAGGATGGGCATGATGATGAACACTGCTGGATTCTGTGTCTAGAGCTGAAACCCAAGAAGTACGATGGCAAAAAGAAGAGGACTGCTGCAGCTATTCAAAAGGATTTGGGGTCAGACTCAGGAGATGAAACAACAATTGCAGCCACAGATATAAAAGGTAAAAATTCTGAAGCATCCACCAGTAATTCTGCACAATCTACTGACAATGAAGAAAATGAAAGGAAAAGACATGAGCTTTTTCATATTAGAGTTGTTTCCAAGCATCAAAAGATTGATACTTTATTTGATAGTGGCTCACAAGTAAATTTAATTTCTGAAGCAATTGTAAAGAAGTTGGGATTACTAACCACACCTCATAAAAAGCCATATCCATTAGGTTGGTTATGTGATAAAGCACAACTACAAGTGACTAGACAATGTAAACTTAGGTTTTCTTTTGGGTTAACATTTGTAGATGAGGTTGAGTTAGATATATTTCCTTTGGATATATGTGGAATTGTTTTAAGAAGTCCTTACTTGTATGATAGGAAAGCTATTTTCTATAGAGCTAAGAACAAGTATCAATTCGTTAAAGATGGAATTGAATATATTGTAAGAGCTCATAAACTCGAGAATAATTATACTCTCATAAACTCAAGGTAGATGAAAAGAATTGTAAATTCATGCAAACAATTTTCGCTGATGGTTGTAAAGGAAAAGGAACTTGACAAAACCAATGTATTTGAGGGCTGTAATGCTAAACAGCACACTGATTTAGAAAAAGTTGTTTCAGAATATGATATACTATTTCAAGAACCTAAAGGTCTCCACCCAAAAAGGAAATAGTACATGATATTAATTCGCAACAAGATGGAATGTACAAGTTGTTCGCTTTAGAGAATGCAGAAATCAAGAAGCAAGTACAAGAGCTGCTTGAGAAAGGATACATAAGACCTAGCACATTGCCTTGTGGGTCTCCAATTGTCTTAGTGAGAAAGAAAGATGGCTCATGGAGAATGTGCATTGATTACCGAACACTGAATAAGATAACGATCAAAAATTGTTATCCCCTTCCTCACATAGATGATTTATTAGATTAGTTGAAAGAAGCTGTTTATTTTTCCAAGTTGGACTTGCATAGTGGCCATCATCAGGTCAGAGTTGCAGAACAAGATGCATGGAAGACTGCTTTCAAAACAAAGCAAGGATTGTATGAGTGGTTGGTTGTGCCTTTTGGCTTAACTAATGCTCCTGCTACTTTCATGAGAATAATTAATGATGTACTCAGATATTTTATTGATGATTTTGTCATTGTATATTTGGATGACATTCTTATATTTAGTAAAACATGGGAAGAGCATTTAAAGCATATCAAGCAGAATCTTTATGTTTTGAAAAGACAAAATCTTTATGTTAAGCTGTCAAAATGTGAATTTGGCAAAACATCTTTGAATTATTTGGGTCATATTGTAAGGGGTGGTGAATTGAAGATAAATCCCTCTAAGGTTGCAGTCATTGTCAACTGGCCCAAACCCAAATCTGCTATAGAAGTTAGAAGCTTCTTAGGAGTAGCACAGTATTGGAGAAAGTTCATTTCTAATTTCCTTGATTGCAACTCCCTTACATGCTTTAACAGGATTGAACAAGGTGTTTTAGTGGGGAGGCAAACCGCAGAAAGCCTTCGACACCTTAAAAGAAAAGATTAGTATAGCACCAGTACTAGCACTGCTTGATCTTCAAAGACCATTTGAGATTGAAATGGATGCCCGTGACTACGCCATGGGAGCAGTGTTGATGCAGCATGGTAAACCCATTTGTTATCATTCTGAGACATTTAATTCTGCAGTAGTTAATTATCCCACATATGATAAAGAATTGTATGCATTAGTACAAAGTGTGAAAAAGTGGAAACATTA
>APFE030270085.1:61223-75954 GCA_000404065.3 Pinus taeda
TAATTCTGCAGTAGTTAATTATCCCACATATGATAAAGAATTGTATGCATTAGTACAAAGTGTGAAAAAGTGGAAACATTATTTAATGGGCAAAGAGACAATTATACATACTGATCATCAACTATTTCAATATTTGAACTCACAAACTAAGTTGCAGCAATCAAGACACTAAGGTGGATGGGTTTTCTACAACAGTTTCATCTTGTCATCAGATATAAGAAAGGCATACACAACAAAGTCGCAGATAAGTTGTCCAGACCAATCATAAATGCATCCACTATACTTAAGCATAATTCAGTGTTGCATGAAAGCTACATTGAACAATATGCTCAAGATATATATTTTAAATATGTATATGCAACTTTAAGTCATGGCAAACAAGTAGAAGAATTAGATTATCATGTTAAGGACCAACTCTTGTATCATTTGGGAATGTTATGCATTCCTCAAAAAGAAAGAGTAAAGATAATTCGAGGACACTTCTCTAATATTAGGTCACTTTGGTGTAAGTAAAACAGTTGCACAGTTGTAAAGATTTTGTTATTGGCCAAAAATGAATGAGACAGTTTCTAGATATGTAAGAGGGTATACCATGTGTGCTAAACACAAGCCCAACAATAGAAAACTAGGCTTGTACACTCCACTATCAGTTTCTTCTCATCCTTGGGAAAGTGTTTCTATGGACTTCATTGGGGGACTGACTAAATCTAGAAAGGGTCATGACTATTTATATGTTGTTGTGGATAGGTTCAGCAAAATTTGTATTTTAATACCTTGTAACAAACTGCAAAATTGTTCTTTCAGCATATATGGGTTCATTTTGGATTACCCACTTCCATTATATCTGATCGAGATACCTAATTTGTTGGGAAATTTTGGTAGAGTCTATGGGAATTGATGGACAGTGGATTGAAGAAGAGCACAACGTTTCATCTGCAAATAGATGGCCAAACAAAAGTGGTCAACAGGACAGTGATCTAGTTGCTCAGGGGCTATTGCAACAAGCATCCCAAGCTTTGGGATGAACATTTATGTTATGTGCAGCATGCTTACAACCGAGCTAAACATTCTTCTACACAAAGATCTCCTTTTGAGACCTGTTTTGGTTTCACACCAAGGTCTCCCTTGAATTTTGTCTTTGGTAAAGACATAGCGGTTGATGGGCACAACGATGTGGACAAGGCAACCAAGTTCATCGAACAAATCCAAGAGATTCACATTTATGTTATGTGCAACATGCTTACAACCGAGCTGAACATTCTTCTACACAAAGATCTCCTTTTGAGACCTATTTTGGTTTCACACCAAGGTCTCCCTTGGATTTTGTCTTTGGTAAAGACATAGCGGTTGATGAACACAACGATTTTGACAAGGCAACCAAGTTCATCGAACAAATCCAAGAGATTCACTAGGCAATACAGGAACAACTGGAAAAAAGCCAAGCCAAGTACAAGGCAAAGCATGATAAGCATCGGATTGAGCATAGTTTTCAAGTTGGTGATCAATTCTGGCTGTATATCAGCAAAGACAGAATGCAAGGTGAAGGTAAGAAGCTGAAGGCAATAAGGTATAGACCTTTCAAGATACTTGAGAAAATTGGTGAGAATGCTTCTCCTTGATTTACCAGCTTACATGCATATCTACTCAGTTGTTAATGCAGACAGCTTGAAACTATTTGAACCTTCATTGATTGAAGATCTCGAAGAGCAAAGTCAATTGCCTTCTATTGATGATTTGTTACCTGAATATCTCAATGAGTTGCAAGAAGATACAGTTCTGGACAAGAAGGTGAGAACTACGCGGAGGGGGGATGTTGAGTACCTGAGGATTGGACTCAAAGGTTCAAAACTAAGCAGTGCGAAATGGATAGAAATTGGGCAAGCAAGGAATTTGTATCGTCACTTGATTGATGCTTAGAAAAAAATCAACTTTTGGTGGTCCAAAAGATTTTTCAGTGGGAAGGCCGTGATCCGAATTGGATCCTAAAGAACTTTCTAAGTTTTCATAACTCTGTAAAATTCATGCCAAAGTTTCAAAGTTTTACAAAGGTTGAGTTTATCAGAAATATCCTTGAACAATTGTAATTTGTGAGCAGCGCCAAGCAACAAGGACCCTTGATCAAGCGCGCCGACCGTTGGCCCATGGTAACATGCGCTCCAGGCAAACTCCTCAGAGAAGAAAAAGCCTCGAGCGACCTGGACCCGAAAAGTCAAAAACTGTATGGAATTCGCCGATTCCGTCAGAGGCGGGTCCCACACGAAAACCGGAAGGATATTAGAAGGGCTTCGAGCAGTAAGTGGTTTCAACCGAGTCCCGCCCGATGCCACACACTGCTTGCCACACGTCTGGCAGAAGAGAGAGAAAACCGCTCACATCGGATGGGTAAACATCATGCAACTTACTCGCCCGATATGGACGGAGACCGTAAGATTTGGAGGCTCCAGATCGACGGCGGGCATGTAATCCGACGAATGACTGGATTCAATGGGGTAAATAGGCCGAGTTGTATAAAGGTTTGAAGTCTGGCATGAATGATGAGTTGGCAGAGGAATCATGTTTGTGAGCAATTTGGGAGTTACAACGGAAATAACGACAGTTCAAACATTTCCAAAAGAACTGACACTCAGTTCGTGATGAAATAGGTGGCCACCTCCCTTTGAAGCGTTACACAATGATGATGACGCAAAACAGGGGAATTCAAACGGATAGAGGCAGAAGAACCAAAACGTCGGGAAGCAGAAACGAACAGTCAGAAAGTAGATTGGCTTTAAAGCCACAAATTGACAGAGACAAACAAGCAGCTAGGAGGCAGTGAGAAAAACGAGTAAGAAAGCTAAGAGCAGAGAACAGAGCCAAGCTGACCTGAAGGCAACATCGAGCCAGACAGAGCTAGAGAGAGTCAGAGAGTCTGTGTACTCTAGAGAAGGCTTGAGAGGTTCAAGCCTCCCCTGTGAAGCGTTACATAGTGATGATGACGCAAAACAGGGGAATTGGAACGGACAGAGGCAGAAGAGCCAGAACGCCGGGAAGCAGAAACGAACAGTCACAAAGCAGATTGGCTTTAAAGCCACAAATTGACAGAGACAAAGCAAGCAGCTATGAGGCAGTGAGAAAAGCGAGTAGGAAAGCTAAGAGCAGAGAGCAGAGCTGAGCTACCCTGAAGGCAGCATCCAGCCAGACAGAGCCAGAGAGAGTCAGAGAGTCTGTGTACTCCAGAGAAGGCTTGAGAGGTTCAAGCCTCCTCTGTAAATATCTGTCATGTATTGAGTATCAGATTGGGCTCATACTACTGTGACCAATAGAGGTCGAGTTTCAGTAAGGGAGAGTTTGTGTACTCTAGAGACTTGGGGGATCCAAGTTCAGTCCTACTGATTTATATCTGTTGAGTGAGACTCAAATTGAGCTCATTGTTGTAAAAATCTGCGTTGAAAACATAATAGAGAGGCCACCACTAAAGGCTGGACCAGGAGACGTAGCCCAGGAGCATTGGGTGAACTCCTTATTAAACTTGTTTTATTTACATGTTTTATTGTTGTGTTTTCTCTAATTGCTTCAGTGTCTATGTATTTCGCAATCTTATCGATCCATTGCGTAAAGTAACATAGGCATATCCATGCACGAGTCTATAATACCTTTAATTCTTTGTCTTGGATAAATTCCAGATCAAGCGCAGTAGATGGGGGGCAGCAGGCCGAGCATCAGCAGCGCAAAGGACCGATGTTGTGGTTCAGTGTGATACTTTTGTTGGGAAGTATTACTAGAGCACATTCCTCGCTAAGAGAGGGTCTTGATTTTTGGTTGCATCGGATGTGCTCTAGCTCTGAAATTTTGTGGAGTGGATAGAACACATGAGATCCCCAAGACGTAGAAATCGTTTGGAGAAATTCCATTCGGATTGTATTTTATTAAAATAATTAATCTTTTTAATGGGGTTCCTATGTCTAAACTTAGGAAAATAAAAATATTAATGGGTATTAATGAAAGTATGGGTGAGAAGCTTCTAAGAAACGAAGATTAAGTCTGATTTAATTTTAGCCATTGATTAGGGACTTAATCTCGGTCATTGATTCCTCAACAAGAAAAGTATAAGAGAAGACTTGAGAGTCATTTGGAGACACACCGAGCAAATACTCAGTAACCCAAGGGAAATCGATTCTCAAGGAGAATGAGTTCGATTTTAGAGGGAGAGTTGCAGGGTGAAGGAAGAGGAGGGCATCATCATCAGTGAGAGACTGAGGAGGAGGTGACGCAGAGCATCAAAGGGAAAGCACAGAGGGAAGATTAGAGAGACAACGCAACAAGGAACACAGTCCTCATGCAGGCCTCATGCAGAAGTGACGCAAGGGTGACGCAGTGAAGGCTGTGAAGGGTCTTCGGGGTGTCAGAGTTTTTCCAGAGCAAGGAGAAAAATTGTCTTAGGTGTTTTCTCTCAAAGGTGTCTCTATATTCTGTAAAATCGTTCCTTGTAAAGAGATTGTCGCTGAAGAATAATAAATAAACTCTCATTTGCTGCACTAGTTTTCCCGCATTGGGTTTTTCCAGGGACAGTTGTCCAAAAATAATTGTGTTGATGTGATTGATTTTTGTGCTTGTATATCACTGTTATTTTCTCTATGCTATTATGTGATAACTACAATAGAATTTATTTTGATGTTTACTGAAGGGTTTTGTAAATAACTTATTTAAGTAGGAAAAAGAAATCAGTTACTGTAGTAGAATTTCGTCTTAGAAATTTTCACATTTAGGGCATCATGGGAACACACTGGATGCATAGTCATGTCAGATGGTTGGACTGACTAGAAGGGTAGGACCCTTCTTAACTTCTTGATTAGTTGTCCCAAGGGGACAGTGTTTATGAAATCTGTTGATGCCTCTGCACACATTAAAAATGCACGCTTATTATGTGAGTTGTTGGATATCTTCATTCAGGATGTAGGTCCACAAAATGTTGTCCAAGTCATAATGGACAACGCTGCAAATTATGTTGCTGCTGTTAGGTTGCTTATGGAGAGGTATCCTAACTTGTATTGGACACCTTGTGCTACTCATTGTATTGACTTGATGTTGGAGAATATAGGTAAGATTCCTCTTGTGAGGGATATTGTTGAATCATCCAGGAGCATAACAAACTTTATATATAATCATCCATCTGTGCTTAGCTTGATGAGAAGATTCACCAAGAACAAAAAGTTGGTGCATCCTGCCATTACAGGATTTGCCACTACTTTCATATCTCTTTAGTCTTTGTTGAATTCTATGTGGGATGTGAAGAGCATGCTTCTTTCACAAGATTGACGTGCTTTATCTATTAGCCGCAAATCGAAGGGAGAGGGCATATGCATACTAGTTTCATATGATTAGAGCTTTTGGGCAGGAGTAGAGGAAGTGTGTGCCATTTCAGAACCTTTGGTAAGGGTTCTTCGGTTGGTTGATGGAGACAAGCCCACAATGGGCTACTTGTAGGAGGCCATGGATAGGCGAAAGAAGCCATTCGTTCTTATTATGAAGATAAGGGAGATGAGGGGTTAAAGAAACAATAGGTCATATGGAGAGTGATTGATGAGCAATGGAACAATACCCTCCATTGCCCCATTCATGCTGCAAATGTCTACTTCAACCCTGCATTTTCTTACTCCCGTGGTTTCAGATTTGATGCTGAGGTGATGGATGGATTCCTCACTTGTGTTGAGAGGATGGTGGCATCTGAGAAAGAACGTGAAGATATTTTTAAAGAAATGGAGATATATAGGATGACAGGTGGCACATTTGGTTTTACCATTTCTATTAAGAATAAGATGACCAAAAAGTTTCAAGTTTCAAATTTCATAATTCATTGTAAGCTTCAATTTGTTTCAAGTTTCAAGTTTCAAATTTCATAATTTGTTGTAAGCTTCAATTTATTTCAAGTTTCAAGTTTCAAATTTCATAATTCATTGTCTCTTCATAATTTGCTTTAAGTTTAGAATTTCAATGTTTTAAACTTTTTTTTTTTTATGTTTCTTATTTTTCTTTTAACTTGTAGGTGGACAAGCTATGGTGGTAGAGTACCCCATCTCCAAAATCTTGCCATTCGAGTGCCCAACCAAACATGAAGTTCCTATGGGTGTGAGTGCAATTGGAGTGTATTTGAAAAATACACAACAAAAAGTGCAACAAGTAAAAAAATTTCAAATTAAATTTTTGAATTGATTTTATTATTTTTCATACTTAAATTTTCTAAGAACAAATTTACAATCTATGAACCTAATACATATTGGAGTCTCAACGCCTCAATGACATGGTCTACATCTACTACAATCTTCGATTGTGGGTGAGACAACTTCAAGAAACTCCTGATGTGGAAGTCATCTCATTGGACAATATTGATATCACTGCTGCATGGAGGTTCGAGATTGAGAGGCTGGCCATGGACTTGATCCCTGATTGGTTAGATGTGGATTTAGAGGCACTAGCAGCAAAGGAGGTAGCGGTTGCGGGGGAGGAAGAGCTAGAGGTAGAGGAGGAGGAGGTGACATCATCTAGGATGTGCATCAACAGAGGACAAAGGTCACCTCTTTTATTGGCTTCTAGAGGACAACGAAGTCCATTTGTAGCCCCAAGGGCAAGGCCTTCTTCCTCTAGAGGAAAAGGCAAAGACATTCCCTATTCCCATAAAAGGGGCAGAGGATCTCAGTCACTGATTACTTTATGACATGTAGATGACTCGTGATATACATTTATTATATTTTTTATTGATATTTTGACTCGTGAGAGTTGAGACCGAGACAAGACTCAAGATTCAGGACTTGATTCACTGTTTTGATATATGATGTAGCACAAGACTTCATATACATATTATATACTAGCTTTCTTTTCATGTTTATGTGGAAATGTGTTTATTTGATGTTGTGGATACTTTATATGCTAAAAAAATAAAAATAAAAATGAATACTTTAGTACTTTTTCAATTTTTCCGACTTTTTCAAAAACCTCCAGACTTTAATGACTTTTTCAATTTCTGGACCCTCGCTGATTTAATCCCGACTTCGACTTTTTCCACATTGGTGTTAACTACCAGCCTAAATAATGGCTAGCAACTCCATAGGTTTTGGTGGGAATGGATCTCGTGACCTCCCTAGGTATTACACCCTAGAGGAAAGGGTTGAACCAACTAAGTTATCCCTTGGGTCTAAAATGTTGGAAGCATTCTCATCCCACCCTCCACATTTAAGCAAGAGTGAGATTGCTGGTACCTTACTAGCCCAAATACATGATCCTGTGAGTAATGAGCTTAGGTGTGGAAGGGAATTGCTCCTCTCTATCCCATATTTTTTGGCCTCATTGAGAATTAAACCGTGGTGGGCATGGAGTTGCTCCACCTACTTCATTGGCATCCATCTGTTCAACCTTCAAATACATGCCTTTGGTGCCGAATAAGTAAGGCCCATTCTCGAAGATAAGATCTTTGTCTTCCTTGGCTTCCACAGAAATAGTGGGCGAGCTTGCCTTTTATCAAAATCTTCCAATTCCTTTGGATTTAGTTCACAATAGACTTGGGGGAGGGCCAAATACCAATAAACTGTCCAATTAAAATTTGCTTTTCCAGTGCCAATGCCATTTGCTGATAAGATGAAACATGGAAGGGAACTTCTGGAATGTTATCTAACCTTTTGATGATTTTGGTGGGTTGCGGTTTTACAGACTTGCCCGTTGAAGCTACTAGAGCTTTGGATGCTGCTACCTCAGGATTTGGAGGGGAAGGATGCCTCTGTCCAAAAGCTGGGGTCATGGCCAAAGCTAACTTGAAAGACTAGTTTGTGTGTAGGTAGGCTCAGACAAAGGGTTCAGTATAATGGTTCATTAAATGACAGCTATATTAGGTAGATATCAGTTTTTCGAATTAATCACATCATTAGGATTTGGTCAACGTTTCGAACCAGCGAATGTGGTTCATCCTCAGGACAAGGTGAGAAATCAATCATTCATAATGAATAAATAGCAGGGATGCAACATTGCCATGAGTTAGCTGTTGAAAAGTAGCTGTTAATTAGTTGAAAAATAGCTATATTAGGCTTCTTGTAGCATGCAATTTCTAGTCCTAATGGGATATACTTGAAACAAATGGAGAAACATATGTTATTCTTTCATGTTTCCTTGGAAAATTCACCATGAACAATTAAATTCTTTAATGCTTTTGCATTATACTCGGAGATAAGCTTCACTAGGCAACCAGTGCTACTTTCAGATTCCGTTGCCTACTTCAGGTTATTATACAAATATTCATTTTTCTCTTCTTTTCCGTTGCAATTGATTGCTGTTTTTAGAATGTAACCAATTGGGTAATTAAGGTATGCCCACTTGAAATGAATGCATTTCTTAACTCCATATTCCTTTAGATTCATATAGACCTTGAAAGGAAATTGGGTAATGACCTCTACGTCAATTGAAAAATTTCGTTGCCTCTAAGATCATGTAAATATAATGTGTTGATAAATAATAGAATCATTAACTTCTGTTTACGAGTAAAAAATCTAAATACAAAAACTACCGAGTGGAAAACGTTTTCCATGTCTCCTTTGCAAAACCATCGTTTAATGCCTTCGCACTGTGCTTGGAGATAATGAATGAAAACAACCAAAATCCACCTCTGGTGAGTAAGTTGGTATAGGTGAGATGCTTTACCAAGTCATAAAAGCGACATAACACTACGGTACGATGAGCTTCACTAGGCAAACCAAGCTACTTTCAGATTCTGTTGCCTACTTCAAATTATTATATAAAACATTCTTTTTTCTCGTCTTTTCCATTGTAATTGGTTCATATTCTTAGAATGTGAGCAATTGGATAATGGAAGTACGTCCTCTTGAAATGAATGCATCTCTAAATGCTCCATATCCTTCATGCATGCTACACCATGTGTGGTGACAGAAGTCCACCTGCTGAGCCCACCGATCTCAAATTTCCATGAGTGACCCTGACTTCATGAATGAGGTCTCGTATCTAGGAGTGGTTGTTTCTTTATCAAGTGTTTGATGTTTTCTTGGGAAAAAGCTTCACGTCACATTATGTTTTAATTTTTTTCTTTGAATGATGTAAGCAATAGCGCTTCATGATGTACCATTAAAAATACAATATATTTTCATGGATAGAGAAATAATTCGTAACACCTTTTGAATGGCTTTGCAGGTATTATTGCTTGTTGGTCCCGTTGACAATTCCTGTTCTTGTGGTGATTGTGTATTTCCATTGGCTTAGCATGAAGCTTTTCAAGCATGCTTGAGTTAATGCTATCTATTATCTTTTGTCAATTGAATCATATCTATTATCTTTTGTCAATTGAATCATTCATTTTATGCAACAAATAAAAATGCAGTTTCTTAGTAATAATGCAAAAGACAAAATGTAACTTCAGTGCACTTATAATGTAAGAGAAAATATTTTACTTTTGCTTATGGGGCATATTCTGTCTAAATAGGTAAAAAATGATGCAGTCTTGAAAAATTGGCTAATGTTTTGTAACGTGTAGTTATTTGTTAAGCAACCTATTATTAACACGAATTGGAAAAAAATCATTACATGATAGAAAAAAGCATGATTTGTCACTGCTCGAGGGATAATGTCACTTGCCTAAGGGACACTTTGCACTGTAACTTAAAGTTTAGCAATGTTTCAGTTTCTGCCTTTAACTCCCCATTTTGATTTCTATTTTGCAGAATGCAAATTTAAAGGAAACAATTGCAAATTAATGAAATGTTTCTCTCTTTTCATTAAGGACTTAAATTCTTCCATTGTATAAATGACAAAGTGGTTTGCGCATATTTCATCCTTGAATGCTTCAAATTTGCTTGGTGGCAATAACTTAAAAACTATGCTGGCTAATATGAGGACTTTGTGTCATATGAGCACACGGGGAAGAAAATCAAAGAAATATTTCACAATAGAACAATCAATTTTGCTCTTAAAAATCATATGTATTGTATTAACCATGAACATTGACTCGTGATAACTCAGCCTATGGCCAATGTGATTTGTCAACATGTATGCCTTTCAATTTTTTTAATGCGATGTGGAATATAATGTTCATACGGTGCTGGTTTACTTTACCTTGTGTTTTGATTCAAACAAATTAGCACCATGCATTATTATATATTTGGGTTGTGTAATCACTTTATGAATATATTTTTTGTTTTTTGTTTTGTTTTTTTTTTTTTTTCTAGAAGAGTTGGCAGTTGGGTTGGTTTCATACTCATGTGACATGAGGTTGATTTTGGCCACTACCACTATAACTTCTCGTTGGTTTAGTTCGCTGCGCTAACCAACAAAACCTTACACTACTGACTTCTTCGGCAACAACCCGCGTAACGGAGATTGTAGTCTCACCCGAGGTAGTATTGGGGATGTTAAAACCATGTTTCTGCATGCAAAGGACTATGTGATGTATTTCTGTTAAATTTCGAGCTTTATCCCGAATTTTGCAAACCCTAACCCTTAAAACTCGGAAATTACAACAACTAACAGTTAGCAGATCTATACCCTTCGCCGATTGCGTCAAACATTCATAACACCATATAAATACATAGATCTACTTCTTCGCGCATCTATTAAGTATTTTTCCAGATTAACTGCATTCAACAGATCAACAATACAGTAAATTCATAAATAAACAATAACACATTGATACACATATAATTCTTCGAAACCAACCTTTATTATGCGTAGATGTTCAATTACAGTCTTTTCCAACCCCGCGTACACAGCAGCAGGGGCCCGCACACTTAGTTGCGGACTTACTAAGGTCTCCACCGCACACAGTGCAAGAGCCTTCCCATTTGCCTAAGTATAGAAAACAGACCTAAATCTTGCACTTCTAATCATTGATTGATTGATATCTATAACTCTTCTATGACTCATTTTTATATCTTTCTTCATTTCAATACCATGGTCCGTGAACCATGGGTGGGTCACAAAACAACTTGACTCTTAACAAATTAAGGGGCTTTGACCTTCCTAAAGCCCCTTTAACTTCTATTGCCTTGCGGTACTCACGCTCTGCTCCTCAAAATGCGGAGACTTTACAATATTAATAAAACTTTATAAAATTTGACCCGAGGGGACCTTGTCCCAACACCCCTAGGTGAACCGTGCCGCCCTTAATACACGACCGCATGTAAGCAAATGGGGGTTTGAACATGGGACCTTGTACTCACATTTACTTTACATTTTCATTGGCTTGCAAAGTGAGCTTCCTGTTACCCACCAAAATGAGTAACCCCCTAAGGAGAAAAAATTTCTACTATTTTTGATAGTGAGCCAGCGAACAGTCCTAGACATTAGCTTGATGATGATGATATGCCAACTCCTCCACCATCTACACCAGTCATTATACCTCACACCATCCAACATTCCTCTTGGATGAAAGTGGGATACCATCCAATAGGTACTTTGATCATTTTGGAATTGGGTGTTTTTACTTAATGTTTTGGGCATTTAGTATGGATAAAGGGGTGATCTGAATGATTGACCAATCTTGACTTTAAATCTGTTTTCTCACCTTACGAGGGAGGTTCATTTTTATCCCTAGTCTAGTGGGACATCACTTAAGGCCTTAGGCTTATAGGAAGATTTGGATTGAAATAGTGTGGTGATTCTCTCTTCACCATACTTGAATTCCATCCATGTCACATTCTATGCCCTTAATACCATCTGTATTCTTTGGGTCCAACTTGTCACTAGTTTATTGGGAATTGACACTCTTTTATCAACATTCTTGAGTAGGGTTGCAAAACATTGTCTTAGAGGTTGATGTAGCTAAAAGAATGGAGAAACATAATATGGCCACAATGAAAGAAACAGAAAGTCAAAATGAAAAAGGTGGCTGAAACGTAAGTTAGCACGTGAGCAAAAGCTTAGCATGAGCTCAACTATCATCATTAGTCATCACCCGATTCATGAGCACTTGATGCTCCATCTCATTAAAATGAACCTTTGCATGTCCCAACCTTGATTAGATATAAACTCCTCATATTAAAGGGTAAATTAAAAGCTCTATCATAAATAAAAAGCTTTGATCGTTGAGCTATACTCCAAAATACGAAGCATTATAAAAAAGAAGTAAAAGGTGCACCAGAGGGGGTGGAAAAATAAAGCTGTGGAGGGTAACTCATGCATTCACAATTGTTCCTTCCATTACATCTATACACATGGGATGTGGACTCCCAATAGTTGGTTCCATGGCCATGACACTTGGCCATGAAGTCTTTCCGCTCTATTGCCACTTACACCAACACCTATTGATTGAAGGGTTAACTTTGGAAACACCACATCCCCTTGGGGGCTAGAAGCACCTAATAGGTTGACTACTTAGCCACCCCTACAAAGGTAGGGAACACCTTTGTGAGATTTGGTGTAGTCATTTATTTGAAGGTGATCCCAGTTCGACGTATTAATATGCTATTAACACTTAAGTATGGTCCACACAAATGTGTTTATGATCTTAGTCTCCAGTGAATGGTTGCTTTCACTTGAGTTTGAGTTGGTTTTGCTAAGTGTTCTAGAGCAGCAGAGGCCTTGAGGGCAACCCATTCCACATGATACGCAAGCCTTGGAAATCCCACCCCCCCTTGGAGGTTGGAAGCACCTAATAGGGTTTACTAATCAGTCACCCCTACAAAGGTAGGGAACATCTTTACAAGAGTTGGTCTAGTTAGATATTTGAAGGTGATCCCGGTTCGAAGTATTAATATGCCCTTAACACTTAAGTTTGGTCCACTTAGATGCATTTATGATCATAGTCTCTAATGAATGGCTGCTTTCACTTGAGTTTGAGTTGGTTTTGTCATGTGGTCCAAAGCAACAAAGGCCTTGAGAGCACCTCGTTCCACAATTCCCAGGGCATACATTACATTACAGAGAGCATGATGACTTGGAAAATGTAACATTGCCCACTTTTTGCAAGCGTTGGCCCCTTTGATGACTTGAGCAATTGATATACATCCCAGAGCACCCCCAGGTGCTAGAATGTTGGACTTCTTTTTCATAGCATGGAGGATTCTTGATGATATACCAGTGGATTTGTTGCTGCAAAAGCTGGCTGGCCTTGGAGAGGGAAACCTTACAAAGTATAAACTAAACCTATAAAAACAATAAGGTAGTGGCTCACTGTCACCACAACCAAAAGCACCCGCTTTTCATGGACTTTCACTAATTGGAGGAATCTCAGTAGGAAATATATCACTTATAATAGGTATTCTAGGCTTGAAGTATTAAATGATATCGCTAGGAGGTCTTCAAGAAAGACACAATTTTGGTTCAAGGCTTCACAAGGAAGCAATTCACTTTCTATGAAGATACTTAGAAATGAAGACACAAGACCTAGGGTTTGATTGATTTGACAAGTGTTGGAGTAACTCAAGGTCAAGGAGAAAAGGTTTCTTACGATATATGGTAGCTAAGCCAAAGCTCATGAAAATTTCATTAAATTCATTAAGTTGAGGGAAGAAAAACTAGGGTTTCCCTTAGGACAAACACTTATGGCAAGAGAATTTATGGATGAAATTGAAGTGGATGCCCACCAAATTGATAGTTTGTGGCAAACCCTACTGCCTTGATGTTTAGGCTCTCCAACCACTAAAATCCTCCTTCCCTATAAATTCGCACCATGCCCTAGATTTCTTCTCTAGCCTTGAAAGGATCAAAATTAAGAGAGAGAAGAGATGGATAAAAGATGAGATTGATCACCGATAAGTTGGACTAGAGCCTTGTTCCTTGGGAGAATGGAGTCTAGGATGATTAAGGTTAGCTAAACTTGTTTTCAAGGAGGTTGAAATTTGATGCCCTGGCGAGCAAATTTCAAGCATCTACCCACTCAATGAAAAATGGATTTTTATGGAAGAGCTACAATGAGTTCACCATTAGGACTATTATTCACATGTTATACATGAGTATTGTATGCAATATTCATCTATAAAGTAATTCAATTAATTTTCAACAAATTAGGGCACAATTTTACCATGATCTAGAATAAATCATTCCATACATTAGACATAGACAAATAGATTTTCAACAATAAAGAGCACTTACAAGACGACATGCAAGATATACTTCCATTATCCAAAGAATAAGCTCCAAATGTCAAAATGCATCCAATAGATCCAAATCTTCCACAAGAGAACAATTGCAAATTCACTAGATAGGTCGAATTCCTCTATGAAGCCGAATTTCCAAGTGTGTTGATGATGATAGATTAAATGAAATGATCTCTAATATATACATGTGCTACTGAGTCTAATTTTACCCTATAAGCCCCTTAAAATAATAAAATAATGGGCAATCACTAATCAAGGTCATAAGATGACCTTGTAGCCAATTTAAAAAATATATGTCTCCATCGAATGCGCTGAAATGCTGGTGTCATGATGTCGTATGCCTTTCTAGGGCATGCATTGAGATCCTCTAGTGCCATGGTGATTGTAGAGGGCCCCTAAAATCAGGGTCTAGGGGTTGGCCCCTAAATCTCTTTGCAAATCATCTTATAGCCCCAAATGTGGGTTTGGGGCACCAAACTGGGTCTCATTTGTTGGGTTGTGTTATATTCTTTCCACATAGTTAACAGGGGTTTGAGGGGTACTCGTAACCCCACTTTATGGGGTCTGGGGCAGCGCTCCAGAAAATTTTGCTTTTGGACCCTATGTTAGGTTGGGCGGACCCACCTATGGTTTTGTGCATGATTTTCGCACATGTTTTTTGGACGCGA
>APFE030270102.1:0-16379 GCA_000404065.3 Pinus taeda
TCCTCCTCCTCTGCTTCTTCCTCCTCCTCCTCCTCCATCTTCATGTCCACCTCCTCCTCAAACACCTCCTCCTACCCCCCGTCCACCTCCATCTCCTCCACCACGTCACCCTCTGCCTCCTCCTCATCCTCCTCCTCAACCTTCACCTCCTCCTCCACCTCCGCCTCTACCTCCACCTTCACCTCCTCCTCCTACACCTCCTCCCTCCACCTCCATCTCGACCACCACCACCACCACCTCCTCCTCCTCCTCGACCACCTCCTTCTCAAACTCCACCTCCTAATCCACTGCCACTTCCAACTCCACCTCCATCACCACCTCCACCTCCACCTCTGCTTCCTCTACCTCACCCTCCTCCTCGAGCACCACCTCCTCCTTCACCTACACTTCATTCACCTCCACCTCCTATACCACCTCTGGATCTTCCTCTGCCTCCTCCACCACCTCCATCTTTGCCTCCTCCTCCTCCTCCTTCTCCACTTGCACCTCCTCCTCCACCACCTCCACCACTTCTACCACCTCCACCACCACCTCTGCCTTCGCCTCCTCCACAACCTCTGCCTTCACCGCCTCCTCCTCTACCACCTCCACCTCTACCTCCTCCTGTACTACCTCCACCCCCTCCTCCTCCACCTCTGCCTCCACCTCCACCACTTCCACCCCCTCCTCCTTCTCCTCCACCTCCACCACCTCTACCTCCTCCACCACGTCCTCCTCCTCCTCCTCCGCCACTTCCACCTCCTCTGCCACCTCAACCTTCATCTCCTCCTCCTCCACCTCCTCCTCTTCCACCGACTCTGCCTACTACTCCTCATCCTCCACCACCTCCACCTTTGCAACCTCTTCCACCACCTCCTCCTCTTCCTCCTCCACCTCCTTCTCATACTCCACCTCTACCACCACCTCCTTAACCACCTTTTCCTTTGCTTCCTCCTCCTCCTCCTCCTACAACTTCTCCACATCCACCAGCAATGCCACCACCTCCACCTATATATAAAAATATATACATGATAATATAACAAATAATATGTATAAAAATTGCAATATAAATAAGTAATTATGAGAACAACAATTTAATTAATAAAACTTAATTTAGTTTTCTAGTTTAAGTCAACTATTATTTTTAGAATTTCACTAACAAAGTTATGGTAAAGGAAATAAATATTATGTGTGGCCACTCATGATTTTGAATATTAAAGTTGTAAGAGTGGTGAACATGAAAAGTGAACACCAAGTCATAAAAGTGCAGTGTCGTTTAACAAAACAACATTTCCGTTTTTTATTTGCAAAAAAAATAGTTATTTTTTACATATTCATATTTCTACAAATTTATATTTAAAAATATTAATAATACTTTTTATATTTAAAAATACAATTTATAATATTGAATTTATTTTTCTACTAAAGATTTGAAAATATATGATCTAAGCCAAAGTTCCAATTCCAATAAAAAAAAATTGAATCTATTTGCGAATAGAGTTAAAAAATGAGACATCAAAGTGTATTACCCACCCAACAAACATTTCCAATCCGTCATTTGACAAACCCAGGTGAACGTTTGCATGAATTTCCATAGATTCAAATTCGTAATCTAGTTTTTTGGATAATAATTTTGGGGTTACCAGTATCTATGATTGATGTCTGAGTAATCACCAAAATTCAGTGAAAAGGATTGAGCCGATATAGTAATTGAGGATGAGTGTTGATGACGAAGTGTTTATACTTTTCAATGTGTAAACAAAAGTACAATGGAACACGAAAAATATCACAAAGTATTAGCATAGTTGCAGAAAAATAATTATAAACCAGTGATCGTTCAAACAAAATTATCCATTAACAATATCTAGTTGCACATTTTTTTTTTAAACAACACTTTAAAACAATGATTCTACCAATAAAATTATCTATAAACTCTATCCATAGTTGTAAAACAAAATTATAAACCATATTTTAAAACAAGTCTCAAAAAAAAGCATGGCTTCAAATGTGCAAAAAAAACTATCCATAAAGAATATCCATAGTTTTAGGAAAAAATTATAAACTGGAGTTTAAAAAAAATATCGAAAAAGAAAAGGCATGGTTCAATAATGTTAAGATAATTCAAACTGACAAAAATGGCTACTTACCTCCAGTGCGATGGGAAGTATTGTTATGAAGTGCTAGGTGGGTTGCGCATCGATCGAACACGACCTTCAGAGATCTTCAATCCGAGGCTCTACCATCAAAGATATAGATCAAACACACGACTTTCATATACTCAGTCTGACGCTCTCCGAACAAAGATATCCGAACAAAGATACAGATCGAACGAACACACGACCTTCAAAGATATTCAGTCTCACGCTCTCCCATCAAAAATATAGATCGAACGCACGACCATCATATCATATATTCATTCTCACGCTCCCCCAACAAAGATACAGAGACAACAACATTGGCGTTACCCATGAAAACACTAATTCAAAACCGCCGCCGCTATGAAAAAAACGGTTCTAATTCAAGAAGACAGCCCATAAAACCAAAAAGTTACCTTAATTTAGAAAGTAAAGCAAAATATAGCAAAAATAAACTAAATTTGAAAAGAAAAATATTAATTACATTGGCTTCACAAAAAGGCCAACGATTAAATTAAAAGAATACAAACTAAAATAATTAACCTTTAAATTTTAGAGAAAGGTAAAATAAAAGATTAAAAATTAAATTTAAAAAAATTGTTAACTGTTTTTGACGTAAAAGATTGAAATTTTGAGAGTAAGAAAGACCAAACAGTTGATGGCAAAGTAAAAATTTAAAAGTTAAATATTAAAATACGCAGTTTCAAATTTAGAAAGACTCATTGTTTAATTGATTTGTTGTAAAAAATGAAAATTTCAAAGTTAGAAATGTAATGGTAACATTTAAAAATGTAAACTGTAAATTGGTTTCTTCAAAGTACACACAATATGCACAAAGTTAATGAAATGTCAATTTTTATCTCAGTGACTCATACTATCGGACCCAGTTTGAATTCACACAATTAACAAAAAAGTTAATGCTTAAATTTGAAATGTCAATATTTATCTCAGTGACTCACAATATCTGAGCTCAGTTTGAATTCACACAATTACCAAAAAAGTTAATGCTTAAATTTGAAATGTCAATATTTATCTCAGTGACTCACAGTATCTGACCTCGTTTGAATTCACACAATCACCAAAAAGCGGTGAAAGTAATTATACATATTTTTTTATTATTAAAAGTCATATGGCTTAATAACATTTTTCACTAATAAAATAACTTTATTAATTAATAAATAAAATCATACAAATTAATAATCATCTTCACTAAAGTTATATGGATTAATAATCCTCTTCATTATTAATTAAAAAATAATTAATTTACATTTTTCTAAATACTTTTACGTTGGAAATTTTGAATCATAAATATATAAATAACATATTTATTTCAAATTTTGAGATAACTTATTTTTTTCAATCTTTCTAACGGCCTTGCAAAAGCTTAGGAGTATCAAAAACCTAACTACTAAATCACTAAGGGTTTTTTTAAGTACAACCAATTAGTTATTGTATTAAAACAATGAGGGAAATCATAAGGAAACACACATTGGGTTTACCAATAATATTTTGATCTATAAATATATATATATTAATATATGTGTCTATAAATTCACTAATTAAATGAATTTACTATTAGATATTTCTATATATTGCAGTATATAGTCACCCACAAAATTGTTCCCCTTATTTAATGTAACATTTAATCACTCTAACCACTATAATATTTGATACAATATGTGCCCCTTAAGAAAAATCCATTATGAATATCAAAACACTAATATTACCCATAATGGTTGATACAATATGTGCCCCTTAAGAAAAATCCATTATGAATATCAAAGCACTAATATTACCCATAATGGCTAGTTTACCGTTATCGCTGATACTCTTAGATAATTACAAACTCTTCCATAATGCAACCTCTAAACATTATTAATATTAAAAATCAATGACACTTGATAATTCTTAAGGGCTAACTCTAAAATTAAATAAAACATAGTGCACTATGATCTTTAAAACACAATGAATTCTAGAAACTATGACCCCTAGTACAATTCACCATCATGACATTATAATTCTTGAAATTTTACAACACACGTAAATTTAATATCTAACACATTAACTATAACATTAAAACTATAGCTTTTATGTACTTAAAGTGGCATAACATAGTGATCAAGTTGAATCAAGTGTAACTCCAAATTCGATCCCATAAGAAAGGAATATAATAAATGTTGTGTATTTTGGAGATGATATTTTAATTATAGATATTGACCCAGAAATAACTTTTCATGAGCCAACATATGGTAATGGTTTTGATTATCGATATTGACCCAAAACGCACTTTTGGTGAGTCAACATATGATAATGATCTGGAGGAGATGATACAATGATTTTGTATATTTTGTAGATCAGTTAAGATCTTAATGTTGGTGTCTGAAGTTCATTTAAACTATTATTCCTTCCATCAATTAATATTAATCAAGTATATATATGTTTTATTTTTATATTTAGTTATACGTATTTCAAAATTATAAAATTTCTAAAATACTATTTTGTATATTTCTATATGGTTTTTTCTGATTTTCACTATTCAATGTAATACGAACAATAAATATTCTTTAATCGGTTCCTATGTATTCATGTTTATATTATTGTGTTAAATATATGTATTGTTAAATTAACTTTGTGATATCTCAATTTGTTTTTCTTATTTCTAATTTTTTCCTAATGAGAGAGTCATTTTGCATGAATAGGGAGAGTTTCTAACATTAAACTCAATATTTTACAATAAATTGGCTAATGATCATGACGGGAAAAATATACAACTAGGAAAAACACATTGATGACATGCTAAATATGAACTAGTATAAATGTGAAAATTTTAATAAGTCCATTCCTTTCCCCGCTTTACTAATTTGGTTAGACATGAAACAAACTTCATTAGTTAGTCATCCGAAAATCTTTAAAAATGTTTCCTCCCTTAGCAAATACAAAAATTGTTTCCTCCCTCATCGTACATTCAATTCTCCCTACAAAGGTATGCTCACTCTTTATATGTATAAAAACAAGAGATTTTCTATCACCATACAATTGACCAAATATATATATATGTGTGTGTGTGTGTGTGTGTGTGTGTGTGTGTGTGCGTGTGTGTGAGAGAGAGATGAGTTAATAATCTAACATAATATACTCAATTCCACCACAAGCTCTAGAAGAACAAGGGGATATACGATTACTCCTTCTAGATGTTGAACAAGAAGAAGAAAGGGAAAGATAATTATACACAACCATTTGAATTTGACCTCTTAGTACCTGTGACATAATCTCATAAGAATATTGCAAGAAAAGATTCACAAACTTGGAAAACAATAGGGACATAAACATATACAATAAATGAGAATCAAATCTTTCTAGGTATTCAATTAGAACACCCACAACAACAATATAATCTACACTCAATTACATGAATTTTTTTTGAGGATACCCTATAAGGGTAGGAAAAAAGGAAGCCTATAAAATTGGAACAATTTCTAGAATAATCTATTGGGAGTGACGTCTTGTTGTTTCTTGGACTTGGAAAATATTATTCATTGAACAATAAACAATTGACTCTAGACAAACTCTACATAGAAAGAAGCTCATCATAGGCATATGAACAAGGATAGTTGACTGAACCCAACAGGAACGAAAAAATTAAACATCGACTTGACTTGTGATTCACCCCATGCTACTACAATAAAAATTATAGAAGAAAATGATGGTCAATATAAAACCCGATCCAAGCAGTTTGATAGTGATAAAGCTTCATCCAAGCATTCTAGGTTTGATGACATATTAAGTTGGATAGTAACAATATTATGCTATAAAGAGATCAACACAAAATGTATATTTGGTTGGAATGCTATAACTAGGAAATAGAACAACATAATATAAACATTGCAATAAGAATTAATGATCCACCTTTTGCACCCCAACAATTGGTACATAAGTTAGTCGATCAAACACTATATATGCCTATAATTATGCTAATCACCATAGTTATAAGTTAATTATTAGGTTGATGGAAGATATTTAAACACCATGGAATATGTTAGAACATTCATAGTAATATTTACATATTTCATAGCTAACTAACATTTTTTGTTGTGTTTAAAATATGCATTCAATTTCTTTAAATTTATAAATAACCATAATATAATTTGTAATAAAGTTATAATTTAGTTAATTTCTACTGTTTTTTTAATCTATGAAATGTGACAGGAATAATGGGTTACCCATTTTGATAGTTATCATCAATTGAATTTTATTTTCAGTTGGATCCATTTGATTTATATGTCTTCCCTAGGTGGTTATTGACAAATTAATAAATATATTTTAGGAAAAACATTAAAATATATGGAAATCTAATAAAATGGATATATACTGAAGGAGAAAGGCAATACTTTTCATTAAGAACGAAATAATTGTTCAACAATACACATTGTTTAGTATAGGTAACACCTAGATCACCTCATGTTGCGACCCTTCTACTAAAAATATTCATATTTTTATTATATGTGTACAATGACAAATTCCTTAGTTCTCCTTGTGATCAAAAGAAGCCAGGAAGGTGAAATAAACTTGGACATGCATAAAAAAACCTTAATGAAATAAAATAAGAATCCGTTGTTTCTTTCACTAAATTGTAATATAATTACATTTATGCATCCTAAATTGTCTTACATCATTTCATAGAAAAAATATCATGAAATTTACACACCCTTGGCATTAAAGATTTCATCAGTACTATGTCACAAAGGCTCACAACATGAAAATATTAAATGACCAACAACTTTATTCCTTTTTAGTTATTCCCCATATGTCAGTTTTATTCAACAATGTATCATGTTATTATTCTCTTTTACTCACTTAATTATTTTATATATTTTCCACAACTGCGCCATTTTTTTCATTCTTCTAGAAGGTTTCTATCTAGTAGCAAAACTTAAAGGATGGAAGTTTGTTTTAAAGCTTGTAAACCTTGTCTAACATTAATACTCCACAATATGCATAATGTAAAATGTTTAATGATATTTTCTGAAAAACATGGAGAGTTTTAATGAATTTTAAGTTAAAATAATTTTAAAGCATAAACATTGAGCAAATAAATTAAAAAAATGTAAAAATTGACAACTATTTTTATCTTTTGTTTTGAAAAGCCATGGAATATTAACCCACTCTAAATATTACCCCAAACAATTTCTCTAGTACGTGGAAAATTATCGATCTTATTTACATTGGAAAAAAAAATTATTCTACCAAGAGCGCATAGGCTATCCATCAATATTATCTTATTTTTCACTCTACTTAGTCATGCTAAACAAAAAAACAAAAAAATGGTATATGAAAATCAAACAATATTTTCAATAAAGAAATCCAAGAAGTAAGAGATAAATTTTCTCTCTATCCATATAACTACAAATAAACTTTGGTTCCAATGCCATGTTTGAAGGTAAATTAAAAAAAAAGTGTGACAATCTACAAAATTCCAAAAGATATGAAGTGCGTGGAAACTAATTCACTGATATTTTACTAAAAACTCCTTCTCCTCGAAGCTACTTCAAACACAGTGAAAATTAAAATTGGTATCATGGATTAAGGTATACTAAGATATTCGTTTTTCTTAGGTTTGACTTTTCCATCATGCATAGCCAAAGTGTTAAATCTGTAACCATTTCATGTATCACAAAATTTTGGTGAAACTAATTTCAGAATATTTTGCCAAAAAATAGACTCTTTGCACTATTTCAAACAACTATAAATTAAAATAAGTACCATTGGGTAAGACATACTAAGGTGGATTTTTTTATTACTTGTTTCTTGTTTGAATTTCTCATCGATCATAACTAAAGGGTTTAAAATGTAATCGTTTCTTTCATTTTAAGAGAAAAAATATTTTGATCATGTTTTAAAGAAAGGGCATAAACTTGTAAGGAAAAAAAATCTAAAATTAAAAAGAACCTAAGAGAAGAAAAGAAATGATGCACCTAAGATGAATTGGAAGAACTAATTGTTAAGACTACACAAATACCTTGTAAGTAAAAGTAGTAGTGACAAATTCGAATAGATTCTCTTCATCTCGCTCCCAAATTGGATGGTGAAATGATTGAAGAAATAAAACACAAAGGATATACCAATTATGAAAGTCTTTTTTTCACAAATGAGATAACATTTTATCATTATGCTTCAATGCAACACATTAATTATTGAACATGACAACATAATACAATTCCACAAGAATGATTCCAAGTTGGCATGGAAGGGAAATATGTATTCATGGAATAGAAATTTTCGTTACAAGTAATCAACCATCAAAGATAAAAGTTGAACCATTTTGTAACATTATCTAGGAACTTGTGTGAAATTACTGGACATTATACTCTATATACATAGTAAAAGGTTTGAAATTATTTGTCATTTATCATGCCTCAATCTTGTATAGTATCAAACTAATAGAATTGCATGCAACACTATTTGTTACCATGATTTTTTATAAGGGAAATCATTAATTACTGAAGGATGTTGCCAGGGGATAATAATGTAGCTTAGTTGTTCATTTTTATTCAAAATTGCACACTCAACTAACATTTTGAATAAATGAATCCCCTAAAAATGGGGAGAATACTATCAAACAAGAAATTTTCAACACCATCCAACATTTTCATGCATACATAAGACTTGCCATTACGAAAATCATATCATATCAACAATATATACTGAAACAAACAATCTCCCAATAACATCAACTCCTAGAGATGTATCATAGTAGTTTTCATGAATGTTAAATAGGAAAATGCAATCAAGCTAAATCAATATGATTTTAGTTTAAGGACCTGTAATGTTGACGTTGAAATACATACTCTTTGAAAACTATTAAGCACATACCTGAGATCAAAACAAAATTTTTGCAGGAGAAAAAATCACAAGTTTCAAGAAGGCATATGAAATTGGAACATTGAGAATAGTAGCCATGCAAAAGAGAGAAAGAACTAAAATCTTGGCTATTAAAAATATGTTCAAGTCTTCTTCAGTGTGCACATCTTGTTAGGAGAGAAAGAAAAATAAAATGTTTATCATTGGGCTAACTAAAAAAATTGAAGAGTAGTCATAGTTGAGAAATGTATATACTAAATAATAATTCACAGAAAATATATAGACTTCCAGTTGAAAAAATTAGTTAAAAAAAATTTGGACCACTCAAGTGCCTCCACAAAAGCTACATTAGGGTTCATAAACAATATTCAATTACATTTATAAAAGAACTTAGGAAGTTTGTCTCCTGTATAAGTAAAATAGACAACAATACTATTCCAATAATAGATAGAAAATTTTTATGGAAGACACATAAGGAGAAAAAGCCTCCAAATAATTACCACAACTAGACAACTTCATATGATGAGTATATATTGGAGATACAAGAAAGGCACAATAACTCAGTCACGTGAGGAAATATTTTAAGTGAACAAGGAAAAGGGTAAATAAACCAAATTGAATAGTGGAAGTTATACCTATTGGCCTTTTAAAATAAGTATAAAATAAAAATGGAAAGAATAGGAACCAACTTTTATATCACATGAATTATTAAGATGAGTATCCTTCTCTAGATCATCTTTCGTTCGACTATTTTTGAAAATGGTGCCAACCTCATTAAATGTAGTTTTTACACCATTGTTAAGGCCAATAATCTTGCCCGCCCTTATAGTAGTTGCCCATACTTATCAAAAAAGATCAAATGATGATTATTCTTCTCTGGAACATCTTTGCTTCTACTATTTGTGACAATCGTGCTAACCTCATTAAATGTGGTTTTTACACCATTGTTAAGGCCAATAATATTTCCCTTACTTATAGGAGTTTCCCTTACTTACCAAGAAAGATCAACTTGTATGGTTATGGAGCAATTCCATCCTTAACTAAAATGTGTTCCTTATCATTGTCAATTATTTCTAACTCTGAAGTTCAAGTGATTGAAAAACAAATTGCATACTACTACATGGAAAAAGAACTGAGGGGTGAGTCAATTCCTTCAGGATAAGCCTGCAAAACTCGTATCTCAAGGTTTCTTATCCCAACAAAGATCAACCTTTGCTAATCTAGAGGAATTCTTTCCTTATCTTTAATTTTAGTATTCACACCAGAGCTAGTCAACATCATGAGAAAGACCTATATATTACTTGGGAGATGTATGGACACAAACACGTCAGTTATTCTGAATATTATAATCAACTAGTACATTTCTTTCATCTTCATGCTCATGCCTAGCAAACATCAACCTTTGATGATTTGGAGGAATTCCTTGTCTTGAATTTTAGCCTTGGCATTATTGAAAATCTTTGAGCTATCAACTTCAAAAGTAATGTTCATCCAAGGTAGATTTTCGATATCTACATTCCACCTCTCAAATAGAGAACCAATTAGATTTAATTATGAGTTTTGAGAGCTTCATGATTTTTTATTTACTAGCCATTTCATTTATATGGCTACACTAATTCCTATAAAGATCGAATACCTTGCCCATCTTGCCTTTCATTGTAAAGATTTGTTAATACGTGGGCACACAAATTTTCACTTGCACTTTTGTCGTTTATAAGTTTACACTAATTCGTGTGAAGTTAGAAGACCTTGCCCTTCATTGTAAAGATTTGTTAATACGTGGGTGCCCACATTTTTAGTTGGTGCCCACATTTTGACTTGAATTTTTATCATTTATATGGCTACACTAATTCCTATCAAGATCGAAGACCTTTCCATTTACTGTAAAAAACCGTTTCCATTTTTAGAAGCCTAATTCCTGTCAAAATGGAAGACCTTGACCTTCATTGTAAAGATTTGTTAATACCTAAGCACATACATTTTCAATTGCACTTTTATCATTTATACACTAATTCCCCTTCATTGTAAAAATACATTACCTTTTTAAAAACTTTTTAACTTTTTTTACATATTTGTCAAGATGCTTTGCAATTAAATTTTTTTTATTAATACCAATAAATTTCATATAACTATTATATAAAATTAAAAATAAGTAACATAAGTATGTCGCGCAAAGGCTCGAGTAATACCGCCTTTGAACGCCTTGTTTCCAACCTCCTAAAAATAAATAAGATATTAAAATGAGAATTGAATCCACAATCCGTAATAATGTGAATGAGTAAAATACCGTAAAACCATGAATTATTTACTATAATAATGTGACTAACCAAATGGAATAAGTAAAAAACGGTAAAACCATGAATTGAAACCTTATTGGCCAGATGTGCATTTGGAAGGGAAGGGAAAAAAACGAAAATCATTAATGGAAAGAAAGAACCACCGAAAAAAAAAAGCAAGCTGCAACAAAAAGCATTAACTCTCAACTTGAGGAGAGAGTAGGGACTTTATAAAACTAATCTTAGACGCGGTAAAACTCTTGTAGCGTTTGAAGGGCACTGGGGAATCCCTACATATAATATATTGTCTTTTCATTTTTCGAGCATCTTCCTCCTCCTCTGTCCCTATCACGTCTAGCTATGCTGGTGTGTGTTTGGCTGTCTGTGTGGTTTGACTTCGGGTTTGTCCGTGTCTAGGTGTAGGTCGACCTCGTGTTTGAGTCAATCACGGTTGTGTGGGATAGAGGAGGCAGAGGTTGATGCTGATGCTGATGTTGGTAAGAAAATGGCATGGTAGGGTGGTAAGAAAGAAATAGGTGGTTGACGTTGCTGCTGTTCAAAGCCTATCTCACTAATTCCAATTACTTGGCTGAAGAAATGAAATCGAATCCCAATTAGAGGTATGTAGAGATGGCCCTTGGCCTTGTATCTGTTTGTTTCCTTTGATTAGTTTAAGGCTTGCTTTCTTTCAAAAATTTCTATTGAATTTAAGGCTTTGTTTTATTTAATTTTTTATTCAATCTATTTATTATTACATTTAATTTTTCTTTCATACTTTTAATCGGTGTTGTGGAGGTTTGGGGTTACACCAAAATTCACAGGTGTCTGTAAACGTTACAAATTAAGATTCTACGGTGAAAATTAAAACCCAGAGGTGTTGGTAAAGGTTACAAACAAATCAGTAACTAAGATCTCAGGATGGAAATTATGGATTCCACGAGGTGCAGCTATTCTTCCAACACCTCCCCTCAAAAGCAACTCGGGAATCTAACCTCTATCGAGGATCTCATACCATGTAGAGGTTTGCAGTTACACCAAAACCTGTAGGTGTTGGTAAAAGTTACAAATCAGTAACTGAGATCCCTAAAGTGGAAATTAAGGATTCCATAGAGCTGCATTAATTCTTCCAACAGATATTTGACTCTAGTTTCATCAATTTATCCTATTCCGTGCAAATTCAAGAATCACTCCCCATAGCTGTGTATTTGGGTTTAATCTACTGCGTATTAGCTTATTTTACTTTGTGGTTCTATCCAGTATAACCTCTTCTTTATTAGTTTATCCATGCTTTTTTCGGACAAAACTTGGTTTCTGTGTATTCTGTTCTTTGTTCGATAAACCCGTGGGTTGGTTTCTGTGTATTGTGTTCTTTGTTCAATAAACCCGTGGGTTGTTTTCCTTTTGGGTATAACTCATATTGTATATTGTGTTGTGTATTGGTTATGCTTTAACATTTTGTGTATTGGGCCGTGTGCATCAGCCATGCATGGATTTAAGGTTCTGTTTTCTCTTATTGTGTCCACATCAGTCATGGATTTAATGCTCGCTTTGTTTCTTTCTCAATAATTTGTTATACCCTTGTGCCTTGTGCCCACATCAGTCATGGATTTAAGGCTCGCTCTGTTTCTTTCTCAATAAATTGTTATACCCTTGTGTCGTGGGCCTGAGCCACCTTATTAAGTCTCTATTTTCTCCGCAAGAATTTTACCCTTGATGGCTCTGATTCCTCATCAATAGTTTTATTCTATCATACCGTTTTTAATACGTTTAATTTTTTCATTCATTGCTTCAATCAAGTCATATCTCTGGATTCAGCTTAACGTGTGGCTTCTTTCGCTGTATTGTGCACAATGTGTTATTTTAACCTGAGGTTTTTTATATATAACCTACTTTGTACTGCGTTATGTTCCATGTGGTACTGTAATCCATGGTTTTTAACACTTATATATTTTTATCTGTAACCAATTAAAACCCTTAAAAACATACCTCATTAAAACTTCGTTCGGTTACAGTTACCCTTTTTATTATACCGGCCCATGGTATCAGGTATGTGCTACTGTAATCCATGGTTTTTAACACTTATATATTTTTATCTGTAACCAATTAAAACCCTTAAAAACATACCTCATTAAAACTTCGTTCGGTTACAGTTACCCTTTTTATTATACCGGCCCATGGTATCAGGTATACAGCTATTGATATCGCGTTGAAATTGAATTAATTTTGTTTGAGTTTTTAAATATCAAATGCGATTTAGTGCTTTAACCAAATTTTTAAGAAAAAAATTGATAATTCAAATTATTTAATTAATTTTTCCAAGTTTTTTTAATTGGTTATTCAGATTGAGGTCTTATTGCATATTTGTGATTTTGTGATTTTGTTGGTTGATTTTATCCAAATTCTGCAATAGCATGCATTACTTTTACTTAAAGTTTAATTCTCTTGAATTTTCGATTGCACTTAGTTAATTTTACCCAAAGTTTGAGTAACCTATGGTGCCCCAAAGTTTAGTTCTCTTGGATTTTTTATTACACTTAGTTATTTTACTCAAAGTTTCGGTAGCCTATGGGCAGGAGAAAATACAAGTGCCTCCAAAAATACATCTGCCACACCCCAGGAGCTCCCAAAAATACACCTGCCACCCTCCAAAAAATGCACATTCCACACCACCTGCCACCATATCCATCCATGGAAACTCGCCAGATTCAGAGCTCCACATTCTTCTCCGAATGACCATGGAATGACGATCATCTCGAGGTCTTCTGCCCATTTTTTTTTAATTTTGGCCTCCCCCTCTAGTCCAAGCATTTGGTCGCCATGATTCATGGTGACCAAATGCTCGGACTGGAGGGGGAGTCCAAAATTCAGAAAAAACTGGCATAAGACCTGGAGATTGAGTGTCTAATGTGAAGGTAGACAATCATCATTTTTGTGACAACTGCCACACATCTATTGTAAGTTTCTATAGAAGCTGTGATGATTGTGAGTATGATCTTTGTCTTTCTTGCTACCATGAGCTTGGTGAAGGGCGTCTACCAACAATTCTTTGCTTTTCAAGGAGTACACCCATCCTAAATTTGGGATTCTAAATCTTGCCACAAAGCTTCCAAAGCACTCCTTGAACACTAATTGGGTCCCAAAAATTACATAGCCTATGGCACCAAGGAAGAGCATATTAGCATATTAGAAGAGGGGATTAAATCATTAAGCTACACTTGGATGTGATGCTGTGAATATTATAACGCATACAACCGAAGTCAAATTCACAGATTCCAAACAAAAGAAATAGATAAATTGAGAGAAAAATACAGAATAAGTGATGGGCTGCAAGATTGAAAACAAAGACTGTGAATTTGGAGGTGCTCTTTGGGATGTTTTTCGGAGAGAGGATATACCCAAGTTACAAGATTATTTGGTGGAACACAAGGGGGAATTCACGCACCTTGAAAATAAGCATCTTACACAAGTTACTAATCCAATTCATGATAAGATTATTTCCCTGATGAGTATCATAAGGGGAAACTGAAAGAAGAATATGGGGTAGAGGCATGGACATTCAAACAAAATCTTTACAAGGTAGTCTTTATTCCAGATCGGTGTCCTCATCAAGTTCAGAACCTAAAGTCATCTATTAAAGTTGCCATGGATTTGTATCGCCTGAAAATTTGGAGCAATGTATTCAGTTGACTGAAGAGTTCCGCTTACTGCTCAAGAATCAGAGGGTGAAACCAGACAAGTTAGAGGTGAAGAGGATGATTCTCCATGCAATCAAGTCGGCTCACAAGAGCTCGACAGTTTAACCTCAGCCATGGAGGATGAAAAGAAGGGAAATTGTCTAGCATTGTAGAGAATGTGAACGCAATTATTGTTATGTTTCTCATCCTACCAGGGTGATTTTTCATGTTTTCCCTAAAAAAAATTGCCACGAAGAGCATGATAAGTCTATTCTATCTTGTGATTTATTTTATTTTCAAAATGATATTTGCTAAATAGAGGTGTGAGGAATGCACGTCATTTTTGAAAATATTTTTTCTTTATCAAATTTATTCTTGAATAGAAGTGTGAGGGAATGCACCTCAGTTTTTAAATGTTTACTCATAATAAGTTGGAAAAATAGATGTTCGTTCTATTTTTAAATGATTTATCTTGGAGTGAAAAAGATATTGCAGAGACTTAGTTTTTATTTGAACTTGTTTTCTATTATTTGGTATGCTATATGAATGTGTTCTAATATCAACTTTAGCGAGTATGAATGTGTTATGAGTGTGTTTTGATATCAACTTAATTGTAACTTAGTTGTAGCGAGGTCATTCTCGCGTAAAGATTCTTAGTTCCAACGTACACTGTATAAATATTCTGTGATAGTCTCTTGCAAACAATGCAGAAATTCTACTACAGAAGTCATGGTTAGCAAATGCTTATGTTTATTTTTTCTAAGTTGGAATTTTTTTTAAAATCCATTAGAACTATTTTATTCATCATCAATGAATCCATTAGAACTATTTTATTCATCGTCAATTAACTATTATTGCAGAATCAATAGTATAATCAATTATTGCAGAATCAATGGCATAATCTAATGAGCTTCTTCTGATCGCAGAACTAACAATATAGCTTATCATCAACTAAGTATCATTGTAGGAACAATGGCAGAAGCTATGAGTTTCTTCATTCTCCTGTAACGTGAACAATGGCAGAAGCTATGGCAAAAGCTATGAGTTTCTTTGATGCCATTCTCCTGTAACAGGCCTCTGCAAACAATGTAGAATACTACCATATGACTCCAGATTTTTCATTGCTTATTATGTTTATTTTATGTACTTTGGAAAGTTTTGTTAAATTTTTTAAGATGGGGTTAGAATCAGTTGGAACTATGTTAACAATACACACACTATTATTTCAAGCACTATGGCAGAAAACTCACTATTATTGCAAGAAATATGGCAGACTATTATTATTACTACCCAGGAATGTTGTATACAGATTTTCTTTGGTAAATGATAGATATTCTTTGGCGCACTATTATTGCAGGCGCTAGGGCATAAAACTAACTACTATTGCAGTCACAATGGCAGATTATTATTACTACTACCAAAGAATGTTGTGTATAGATTTTCTTTGGTAAAGGCCA